>JABUQX010076393.1:35000-45000 GCA_015478945.1 Trachelipus rathkii
GTTTGCAAGATTGTTATATATATTATTAGTTTTTGTGTTTTTTGTATTCGGTTCTAACTGTGTATTGTTTCAAGTTATGGTTTGTTATAGGTGTTCTAACGGCTGATTTAAGGTCTGGAAAGACCGTTTAACCTGAACTTAAGGGTTAAGCCCCCCAAAAGGGAATTTTTGGTTCCTGGAAGGCTTTAAATGATTGTTAGATCATTTTTTTTATTGTTCCAATCGATTTATCGATGTTTTCTACCCCAAATCATCGTTTAAATCGTCTTTCTACGTGTTCTGGTTGACTTTTTACATTGAAAAATATAATCGAAAGAAAATCATTATAATTGTTTAAAATTCAGCCGATATATCGCTGTAGTAGGTCCATAGGTTCGTCGCTACCCAAGGTCAAGCTCGCCGGCCGTGAGATACTTTCACCTGGGTTAGGCTTATCGTACCAGGTAAAATTTGGAGGCGCGCTACTGTGGGTGACGTAACCTCTGTCGTAGACGAGGTTACGTGTCCGTGCTGCCCCCCTAAAAAAAATTGATATGATCGTAGAAGGTTGAAATTTGGAGACGGCATAGAGGAGTCGGTGCCGGAGTCGGATTCGGCGTCGGATTTCAGGGATTCCCCGGAGGGGGGTTTCCTCCTGAAAAAAGAAATGCATGGAATGCAAAACAGAGGAAGATGGAGGAAGAAAGGAGTCGGAGTCCGAGTAGAAGAAGGAAGGAATCGGAGACAGAGTTGGTACCAGGACCGATGCTGGAGCCGGTGCGGTGTTGAGTTAGTAAACATTGGTTTAGTCTCAGAGTGACATTTCTATTTTCAAAATCTAGTTTTCTTTTAATAAACGTCAACTAAAATATATTGTTTGCTATTTTATTTCATAAGTTTCCTTTTACATTTACTCTGTGTTTAATTTTTGTTTTCAATTTAAATTTTTTAATTTATTTTCAAATTTTTATTATTTTTTATTTTTTTTTATTTGCTTAAAACATTTTGTTTTTACTAAAATTTTTATGCTTTTCATGTTTATAACAAAAAATTTGAGTTTTTACACGCTCTAAAGCAGTAAATCAGTAAATCAAACCACCCATCCTACCCTCCCCACCCCACCCATGATCTATTGATTCAAGTCATATTTTTTACTAAAATTGTTGTTTTACATACTTTAAAGCAGCAAATCAAACCACCATCCCGCCACCCTACTGTCCATCCATGATCTATTGATCTATTTATCTATTGATTCAAGTCATATTTTTTACTAAAATTGTTGTTTTACATACCCTAAAGCAGTAAATCAAACCACCCTCCCCTGTACCCTCCTCCCATCCATGATCTATTGATTCAAGTCATATTTTTTACTAAAATTGTTTTTAAATTTCCTAAAGCAGTAAATCAGTAAATCAAACCACCCTCCCACCGCACCCTCCTACCCCTCCATGATCTATTGATTCGTCATATTTTTTACTAAAAGTGTTGTTTTACATACCCTAAAGCAGTAAATCAGTAAATCAAACCACCCACCCCATCTATGATCTATTGATTCAAGTCCTAATTAGCATAACATAACAAAACTTTTATTTATTTTTGTTTTTTTTGTTTAAATCATTTTTGTTTTTACTAATTTTTTTATTCTTTTCATGTTTATAACTTAAAAAACTTATACTTTTACATACCCTAAAGCAGTAATCAGTAAATCAACGATCCGCACCACTCTCCTCTCTGTCCGCCTTTCAATAATCCTATTGTTTCATAACATATTTCGAGTATCATTTCGAATAAACCATACATATAAGTCAAAGTCTTTATACACTTTGACCAAACGAAATATATGCTTAACGTATACAAGTTTTCACATTAATAAAGCTAACAGCATCACCTGAATAAGAATATAATGTACAACGACAAACCTAACAACAAGTCTTAAGCTTTAAATGTGTTAAATTATCAAAAATTAAGGTTTTGAATTGTCATTATTATCAACTTTATATGGTCTATCCTTGCCATCACTTCCAGTTTTCCACAATATTTAATAAAGTCAAATTAACTTTTTCATTGAAAAATCCTATTTTCCCTTCTCAGAGAGTCATTATTTTAACATTTTCTGGAAAAATCTATTACATTAACGCAATTTGCAAACAGCTTATTTAATTACCGTAGATTTTTTTTTAGATTTTTTGAAAAAGGAATTCATGTTTGTCTTCTAAATGTTAAATTTTCCAAAGTAAAATACATAATTTTAGCAACTAAAGTAGTTTTCAGATTCAAAGCTGGATTAAGTTACTGGGACTTTCTCCCGACCAGATCAGTATTAGACTACTTGATATTTTTTCCAAACCGCAAACTCTTCACTACGATGAAGTACGGTTGGATTTTGAGGAGTGACTTATATATAAAGGTATACATATGTTAAGGGCTTCCTCCGTTTATATTGTGTAGCTATGATGAGCACTTATTAAGACCAGTTCTCTAAGCAATTCCCATAGAATTGAGAATTGAAAAATATGTTTTAAGCCTTTTCAGAGTAGAGAAATATCTTTATTGAGTGAACATTTTGAGTGAGGTAAGTGCTAAAATTCTTAACAATCCAAATGTGATTGTTCAGATCAAATTTATTTGCCAAATTCGTAAAATTTTCAATAGATATCTATGGAATGAGTGACTTTACAAAGATTAGTAAAGGATCTATGGCTCAGGAATTTGCATCTAACTCGTTTGAAAAATAATCACGAAAAGAAACTGTAATTGCCTTGTCTTTTCATTTTACATTGATTCTCACATGAGGCATTCTCATTTCTTCATTGACATAAAGCAGAAGTTCTGTTGCAACTTCCAAAATGTTTAAAATTGTTTAATCGATGTTTGACTGAAATTTTTTCAAAACAAACATCACTAACTTTAATATGATTAAGAGCAGTTGTTGTCACTAATTATGGAGACTGCAATCTAGTACACAATGTAAGAGTGAAGGAGAATAAACTTGAAGCTATAAATAAATTTATGACAAATATGCTTTATTACAGTTTTCAAAACATCCGAGTTTTTTGAAAAGTTTGAATATCTTGATCCATTTAAGCTCTTCTTAAGCTTCAACAAATGCTTTAAAATTTTCTCTAGATCGTAACAATTCATAGCAATTTTTTCTATTTTTTTATTATTAAAATAGTAGTCGGCCTTTCCTATCTAAAATAGTACCTAGTTGCATTTGCTATGCTATAAAGTTTCTAATGTGTTGAACATCACATGGATTAAAACAGCAATGAACATATAACGCCGCTGGAATATTTTCGAAACATTGCAATAACTCTAAACTTTTTTTTCCCTTGATTCTGCACCATCGCATCATTGTCCAATCAGAAAGTCGCTATTTATTTTAACGTTCTTAGTATTGCTTCCGCTAGATATTCTCTTTTAATGCTTTCAACATCCATTTAACCTAAGAAATCTTCACTCACCACAAATATCATTATTCTATTTTCAATTATTATATATCAAGCTACCTGCTATACTTGAAAATTTTTATTGCGAGTAAAATTAAAATTAGTCATAGAATTAACAATAAAAAACTGATATTAAATTTTTTTTTAGGCCTTGTATATATTATTATATATATTATATATATATATATATATTATATTAAAAAAATTATATATATATATA
This sequence comes from Trachelipus rathkii, assembly GCA_015478945.1. Lineage (NCBI taxonomy): Eukaryota > Metazoa > Arthropoda > Malacostraca > Isopoda > Trachelipodidae > Trachelipus > Trachelipus rathkii. The sequence goes on from JABUQX010076393.1 coordinate 38,649, forward strand.
TAATATATATATAGTATATATATTATATATATATATATATATTATATATATATATATAATATATATATATATTATTATATATATATATATATATAGTTATATATATATATATATATATATATATGATATGAGTATATATATAGAAATTTATATTATATATATATATATAAAATTTATATAATTTATATATATAGATAGGTGTAATTATATTTATATATATATATATGATTATTATATATTATATGATATATTATATATTATATATACTATATATATATTATATTATATAATAATATAATATTATGATATTATATATAATATATATATATATATTCAGAATATTTAATTGGAAACAAACTATGTCTTTTCTGTATTTTTTTTATTTGTTAATATATAATGTTCACTAACTTGGTGAAAGATCTTTATTTTACAGTTTATCCTTCCCCCACGAGGACGTAAGTTAACGCTGATGGGGGCGATATCGCCCATGTTGAAAATACCTGGTGTAACCTGTAATTTATTTTATGATAAATTGTTGCCGGTTATATGTTTAATTTTTTAATATATTTCTTTTTTTTTTTCTCGGAAACTGATGCGTACGGCAATGAATGGTTTTCTGCTAAAAACTGTAAAATTCATACATTAAATACCCTACGACAAAAAAATGGTCATAATCCGTTATTTGATATTACTTCACGAAGTTTCCCCGCATTATACAAAATTAATAACCCATTGTGTAATGGTGGCTAGTTGTGCTTGCAACTCTAATTGAGCCATAGTTAGAACACAATTACCAATATTTACATCTATTGACAATACAGAGATCAATAAATTTTTTATAGTTGACCATGAATGGAGACCTGGGGGCACAATAAGAAAATTAAAAAGAAGGCATGCCATCTTAACATAAGAAAGCATTCATTCAGCAATAGAGTTATTAATTTTTGAAATGGTTTGCCACAGGAAGTTGTTGGGTGCAACTCATTTGCAACATTTTAGAAAGTATTAGGTATGGTAGATTCCATATCAATTCAGGCAGGGGGGGTTACCTTCATAGTCTCAGATGTTTTTGAATTTGACATATGTTAAATTTCAGGAAAAATTAAGATACCCATATTTTTTTTGTTTTGCCCAAAAATATTTCTGGGCCAAGATACAGGCCACCAAAGATGGCGTCCTTTGGGTACCATTTTTCACTTGTGATTTTTGACAAAAAATTTAAAGTGCTGTATCGTCAGGAATGATTCAAGATATTTCGATGCTTATTTTATTTTATCTAAATATTTATATTTTTTGTGTTTAATGAATATACTCAATTTTGAAATTGTGTTCAACCTTTTATTGCGCAGACTTTTATCTTTTTTTTGTTAATAATCAATAATTTTTTTAAAGAAAATTTTCAACAAAAATTTTTTTTTTTTTCTTCTCTTTAACTGTTGATGCAGTACTTTGGTACTACATTCCCTGAAAAGGAGAACGTCCACTTTTGAGTTTAATAGGTTAAATCTTCTGGCACTTTTAGCTACTTTTTGTTTTTGTTGGTTATGGCTGTCTTTACCTTTATATGGGTTTCTGATGTCCCCGAGTCGATTCCCGTGGTTCCTGCCGAGTCTGAATTTGGTCAGCCCGGTGTTACCCGGTTTAAGGGTAAAGGCGGTTGAGCCTCCCAATACTGTTAGATGCTCGTAGATGGATAAATTTGAATGAGGTGCATTTGAAGAGGGTGAATGAAATAGAATCCTGAATGTTAAGTTCGAGTGGCGAAGCACGATGAACCGGACCTGAGCCTGTATCCGGGAGCTGGAGCCTGGAGCCTTGAGCCAGCCTGATCCGGAACTAGAAGTTGATATTCTAGCTTCAGAGAGCAATTGAAGTCAAATGAGGTGTCTTATAATAGGTATGTTTTTAAATGATGTAGATCTCAAAATTTGAGGGTTCACAGATCCGATAAATAAGACCGAGTACCAGCCCAGTGAGTGGGTTCCAGATCTGAAAGCACCGAGTACATGGACAGAGAAAATCGCAAGGAAGATGGAGGAGAAAAGAGTCTCATAAGCTGAGCAGAATGAGTCATGCAGGTGTCGTGTCTGCACCGGGTGGTCGGTAAGCCGAGTTAGTGAGAAGTATGGTACTTAGCACCTTATACTTGGGTTAATTTCTATTTTCAAACGACGTAGGAATTTGCAATTTGAGGGATGTTCAAATAACGCTCAAAGATGCAGGAGGACCCCCTGAGGTGGCCCCCATCTTGAAAGCACACAGTGATGACAGAGGAGAGTTAAGGAAGGGAACGAAGGAAGGTGAAAAAAAGAAGAAAGTCTTCAGTAGTGAAGGAGCCAAAGAGCAAGAGCTGGAGCAGCTGAGGCCGGAAGGCGGTGGCGGTGGTAGAGCTAAGTCAGAAGAAAGCCACAGTGATGTGCAGCCCAGAAGGAGAAGTTAGGTGAAAAGAAGACTTCATCGTGACGGTGTGGGCAATATGAAGTCTATTAGGTTAGGCGAGACCACAGACTAGCACGCCGTTCTGTGTCAATTTGGTAAACATGTACTTATCACCATAAATTGGGTGTCCTTATATTATATATTTAATATATAATATAATATATATATATATAATATTATCATGATATATATAATATATATATATATATATTAATATATATATATATAATATTATATATATATATATATTATATTATCAGGGGGGCGTATATATAGGGTAGGCCGGGTAGGTGGCTCCTTACCCAATATTTTTTTAGGTTTTAAATTAATTGAAATTAAATTGTAAAGTATACTAAATTATTAAAATTTTTATATAATAGTTAAAAAAGGAAGCTATTTTGATCATAAATTTAAAGAAAAACAACCACAATATAATAGCTATAATAAAAATTGAATTCATTTAGAAATTCTCGCTCTACTCTGATCTTTGGAGTAAAATCTTTGCAACGCGGGTCGGACGAATGACGTCTATTTTTACGTCAACTTATAAGGGAGCGGGCTAGTTTGTCCTACCTATAATAATCGATAAAGATAGATCGATAATATATATGAAACTTTTCGTTCTCTTCCCGTAAATATGTACGAAATGTGAGTGGCTGGTGCAGTTGTTTGAATTTTTGTATAAAAATGTGTCTGATTGTTCTGATATAGAATATTAATTTTATATAACTTTATTTAAGTGGTAATTAGCATTATATACATAAAACTAAGTGAAATAATGCATAATGGAAGTATGTGTAGATTTATATTAAAGAAAAAAACGCTTTAAAAACTTATCTATAAAACCACAGCTTTATTTTAAAAAAATGATAGGCCTAAGGAATTACTCAATTGGAATGTGATTTAAAATTAAGAATTTGGTAAATATAATGTAAACAAGCTTTTCATACAAAAAAATAGGTACGTATTATAATTATTAAAATATGTTTTCGATGTTTTCGTTAGCTATATATATATAGCTATAATTATTATATAAATATATATTATATATAATTATATTATATATTATATATATATATATTATATATATTATATATATATATATATATATATATATATATTATATATATATATATATATTATATGATATTTTGCCTACCCAAGTGTATTCTTACAGCGTACGCCACTGATTATATATATATATATAAATATATAATAATATATTATACTATATATATATATATATATATATATTTATATATGTTAATATATATATATATTTATTAATATATGTCGCGTTTCCAGGTGTCCGTCATAATGTATCTTTAAAACTATATCAATGCTACAAGTAGACGGGAATACATTTTTGGAATCAGTGTAAAGAGTTAGTCCTGGGAAAACTTTAAAAAAAAAAAAACGATTTTAAAAAGTTAATAAAAAATTTAGCAAAGTAATTTTAAACTTATTTTTAATTAAATAACCTTACGTTGCCCTTTAAATAATGGGGGGTGTTTAAAACTAAAGAATAATCCAAGGGTATACCGCACCGATGGCACGAGTCGGGGTCTCTCGGCCTTCCCGGGGAACTACGGGGTAGGAATAATTCCCCCCTCCGGGGAGGGGTCTCCGGAATCCCCCGCTCTTTGGTATTTGGGTGTCGCGGGGGGTTTCCTCCGCCCCTCCCCTACGGGTTATGGAAAACATCCCCCCTATGTTCCCCGTCGGCTCGAGCCCCCTAGTGGGCCGTATATATATATATTATTATAGTATATATATATATAATCATATATAGTATATATTATATATATATTTATATATATTATTTATATATATATTATATATATAATATATATATATTATATATAATATATATAATATATATCATATATAGTATTATTATATGCACGTGAAAGAAATTTTGCGATTCAAACCCCGTTATAGACCCCGTTACAAAATTTATGACCCCGTTATAATGAATTTTTTTTAGAGATCGCCTATTTTTGTATATTTTTATCATTTAACACGAAAATATTAATTGTCTATTTACTTACTCATTTATTACACTTAATTATACGTTCCAGGCTAACGTTTACGCTTGATTCCGAAAATATGTATTTCCTTTGTTACTGTAGTATTAATAGTTTTTAAAATACATATGACGGACAATGGAAACGCTGGCCATATATATATATATATATTTATAATTATAATATATATATATATATATAATATTATATATAATATATATATATATATATATATATTATATAGTATTATAATATATATATATATATAATATATACCTATATAATATATATATATTATTATATATAATAGTATATATATTATATATACTCATATTATTATATATATATATATAGTATATATAAATATTATATATATATCTATATATATTATGATATATATAATATATTATAATATATTATTTGCCAACGATGTAGATTCCGATTATGAGAGTTTCAGTATTGCTCAAAGGTTAATATCCGCGGGTCAGTATATCTTTTCACTTTCATACCACTTATAACTCATAATAGTGACAGTTTTTTTTGCTGGTGGCTCTGTCGGAAACATGCCCCCATTTATTTTCCCAGATAAATGACTGTTGCAATTTGAAATATCAGGCTACATTGACAGGGTGACCATAATACGGATCCGCTTTTCCAATCTAGCTCCAGATCAGGCTTCGGTTCATGTGCTCCGTCACTTAACTTATCAGGATTCTATTTCATTCACCCTTTTCTATTGCACTCACAAATTTCATCCCCTCTACTAGCATTTTTCCCAGGTTTTTTGGGGGCTCACCCCCTTCAACCCTTGAACGGGGTGACGCAATCAACTCGGGAAAACCAGGGATCCGACTTCGGGGCATCAGAAACCATATAAACACAACCAAACACGGCCCCTACCAGAGAATACCAACCAAAAACAAAAAATAATAGCTTAAAAGTAGCTAAGGGTTGCAGATTAACCTATTACTCAAAAGTGGACGTTCTCCTTTTCAGGGAATATAGTACGCAATAGTACTGACCAACAGTAAAAAAAAAAAAAAAATTGGGATTGGCAATTTTTTTTTTTTAATTTAAAAAAAAAAAAAAAAAAAAAAAAAAAAAAAAAAAAAAAAATAAAAATATTTAAAAAAAAAAAGAGTAATATCATTTTAAAAGAAAAAATATTATCTTTTTAAAATTTAAAAAAAATACTTCAAAATGTCTTTGAGAACCGTTCCAGAGATACAGCACTTTAAATTTTTTGTCGAAAATCAAAATTGAAAAATGGTACCCGGGACGCCATCTTTGGTGGCCTATATCTTGGCTCAGAAATGTTTTTGGGCAAAACAAAAAAATACGGGTATCTTAATTTTCCTTGAATTTTAACATATGTCAAATTCAAAAACATCTGAGACTATGAAGGTAACATTTTTCCTTTGCCTGCCTGAATTGACATAGACTATTCAATTATGAGCAAAAATCTTTTTTACATTTTGTATCTTGCATTACAATTTCAAGTGACATTTAATTTGTTTCCCTCTAACGTTTTGCTTTAGCACACCCACACCACTGACCGTAAGGCCTAATAGCAGAAATTTCCCCTTTATTAAGCATATAACACGGAACGGTACTAGGTATGATTGCTTTTTATTAATGTGATTTTTTTTTATTCACTAGTAAACTTTTATTCCATAATAAACATTTTATTTTGTATTAAAGACGGAGAAAGCTTTGATAGATTCTCACTTATAAAATGCATCAAACACTATAGAAAGTTATTTATTAGACCACTCGCCAACTCCTCTGAGAACAAACTCAAATAATAAACTGAATATATGTATGCCACTTTCTCATTTGTATTCTTAGTTTCATAGCAAAATAACTACTTGGGTTCGTAATTTTCT
>JABUQX010076394.1:0-42228 GCA_015478945.1 Trachelipus rathkii
CAAGAAGAGAGATATATATGGATGGGGCTATGAAGAATTAGAGGTGGGGGTGACAGGAAAGTGTTAGATGATGGAGAATGGAAGAGAGTGGACGTTGCTCTGCTTATTATATGCGGATGATTTGGATTTTGTGTGGCGAATCGTAAGAGAGTTTGAGAGGATTAGTAGAGGGATATAAATGGCAGGAGTGTTATAATAGAAGTAGGGTAATAAAATAAGTAATGCACGTAGAATATGAAGTAATGGTTATGGTTGTAGAGTGAGGAAATGTCTTCGGTGTGAAGGTTATTCCTGGATGGGAGACAACTGGACAAACTGCCTGAGTTTAAATATTTAAGGATATATGTTTGTTGGATGAAAAGGGTAACGGATGATGCAGAGTGTATGAGGAAAGTTGTGAATGGTAGGAAGGTGGCGGAGCAATTAAATCCTTGGTGAATATAAGGGGCTAAGTCTTGAGTGCGCTAAAGGTCTTACATGAGGGCTTGTATGCTACCTGTGTTAATGCCATAGTAACTGAAACTATGGTCTGAAATATAGAGTATAGATCTAAAGTAAACAATGTGTTCAGATGGAAATCTTAGGGGACGTGTGGGTGTGAGAAGAATAAGTTAAAGTGAGGCAACTGAAGGGCATAGGGAATTGTGTGGTGTGAATGAAGCGATGGGATTAAATGAGAGAATAAATAAAAAAGTACATTTAACTCGAGATATTAGGCACATAAGTGGAATGGATGGATGAATTGTCCGGTGATTAACGCGGGTGTATAGGGGTGAGATGTGACCGGGAATCGACGTTGGGAAGACAAGAAAAAAAAGTGGATTGAGTCAGTAAAGGAATTCCTGAAGGAGAAAAATGTCAGTTTGGCAGAGGCGAGAAGAAAGGTGCATAATAGGAAGTGAATAGTCGGGCTTTTGTGAGGGACTACGAACTGTGATTTTTGTGGGCGTCATCGCTGGATGCGTGTGATGAACCTCTTACATTGACGGAGATGCCATAAATGAGCGGTCCGCCGCAGGTCCTGTGAAGCTCTAGGTTTTGTGATTATTTTTAAGCGGCGAGTTCTTCTACTGAAAAGGGTTATCAAGGGGGCGATAAGGGCTGGGCTTTCTTTTCTTACACTTGCGTCTATTATTCTTCTACTACTTTTCTTTTGTTGTTACTTTGTTACGCACTTTACCCAGTCTTGGGGAGAGAAGGTGGGGTGTGTATACTATTTATATATATAATATTATATATTATATATATATATAATATATATATATTATATATATATATTTATATTATATGAATATATATATATATATAATATTATATATTATATATATATATATATTATATATATATATTATATATATATCGAGGGATAGGGCAATATATTAATCCATAAATGAAATAAATATTAAAATCTATGGCATTACATATACCTTGTGTATGCTGTGACGGCTTTATATGCAACATCGAGATGTGTACTTAAAAAGGATGGGTTGTATGAACTCTATTTAGATGTAAGTATTTTTTTCTTTAAGGATGGTGATATTTGTGTGTGCTTTTGTATGTAAATACATAAATTAATTTATTAATTTATTTATTTATTATTATTATTATATTAAGTTATTATTTATTATTATTATTTATTATTAATTAATTATTAATATTATTATTATTATTTTTTTAGGTTATTATTGATGTGAGTGTTATTTGTTTTTTGTAGTAGTTTTTATTTTGTATATTAGCATTTTGGTTATGTAATTATTTTTGTTGTTTTTTGTTGATTATTGATTACTATTTGATTAGTAGTGTTATTTGAATGATTAGTTTTGGTGTTTTATGTTTATGTTTATGTAGAGATTTGTATTGATTGATTTTTTTTGATAGTAGTATTCTATGTAATGCTGGGAGTTGTCTTATCATTGGGATATGGTTGTTAGTTATTGATATTTGTTGGGTGTGGGATAAATATTAATATTCATTTTATTATTGATTTATTTATGTAGTGTGTTATTATTACTATGTTGGAGGTGGATTATGTTTGGTATGTGGTTGGTATTGTGTGATTTTGTAGTTTGTTGTGTGTGTGTGTAGTTAGTTTTGTTATTAGTTGTGTTGTATTGTTGTTATTGAGGTATGTTATTGTTTTATTGGAGTTGTTGTATGTATTGTTTGATTATGTGTTTTTTATGGTGTGTCGTATGGTGGTTGTGGTAGAGTGTGATTTGTTATTGTGTAGATATGTGTTTGTTTTTGGTGTTTTTTTTATTGAGGTAGTGTTTGGTCTTGGCGAGTGTGGTGTTGTAGTGTGTTTGGTGAAGTGGGGTTGTTTGAAGGGAGATAGCTTTAATAAATATTTGTATTTGGGTGTTTCTATTATGTGTTGTGCTGGGCGTATGGTTGTGTTGTTGATGAATATTATGTATGAGTAGTGTTGATGTATATTCGTGTGTATATTAAGATATTGTGAGGTGTTATCTTGGGATGTTTAGTGAGGAAGCAGTGTGTGATGGTGAGGTTTAGTGAGTAGTTTGGTGTAGTTAAAGGCTTAGTTGTGTTGGTTTAGGTGATTGTATAGGTGTTGGTGTGAAGTGGGAGGTGGTTTTGTAGGTTGAAGATTTGAGGTTTAGTGTTATGTAGGGAAGTGGTTTGATTGTGTTTATGTAGGTTTGTGTGAAGTGGAGGTTTATGAGGTTTGTTAGTGGTGTGTGAGGTTAGAGGTTAGAAGGTGTATTTGAGTGATTTGTTTGGAGAGTGGGTGAAGGAATGTGTGATTGCTTTGAGAAAATGAGAATGCGATATTCTGTCAGGTTTGATGGGGCAATGATATGTATTTTTGAAGGAGGGAATAGTTTAATCAATTGATTGGGTGGTGGTGAGTTGAGATTGAGGATATTTGTGTTGTGGTGGGTATTACGTGGTGTTGTGTATGTTTTGGTTTTATTTGTGTTTATTGTCGTGTTGTTTTTTGTGTTTGGTCGGTATTTAATTAATGATGAGAAGATGATTTCTTTAGAGATGTTTTGGTCGCGGAGTTGTGTGGGATAGTTTTGCTTTATTGTGTATTTAGTAGAGGTTGTGTTGAGTAATATGTGGTTGTGTGGATTAGTATTGTGTGTGAGTGTGGTGTATATATATGTGTTAATTTTTTAGGGTGGTGCAGGATTGCATTTGAAGTAGTTTTTTTGTTGAGTTAATTGAAATTCCGATTGTTTAATAAGGATATTGTTTGAAAACATGGTGTTTTTTTCGGTACGACTCTTGTGTTGTATTGATTTGGTAGGATGTGATTAGTATTATTTGTTAGTATTAGTTATTTGTTGTAGTATAGTTTATGGTCTGATAGTTTTGGTGTTTAAGTGCTGTGTAAATGATTGTGTTGTTATTTGATTATATGTTTGTATTGAGATTTAATTAAGTGTTAGTGAGTGTAGGCTTTGTTTTAAGGTATGGTGTATTTTGTGAGACAGGGTTTTTTGTTATGGTCTCCTGGGTGGCTGATAGTTTCAGTTATTTTTTTTACCGAAATAGATATGGAAACTTTTAGTTGATTCATTTTCATGAGTGTTGATGATTTGTGAGTGTGAAGTATAAGCTGATTTGTTGTAGTTGTGAGTGGTTGTGGTAATGAATGTGACAAAGTTGATGGTTGGTGTGGTGCCTAGAGAGATGTTTATGATGTGCATGTTGGTTTGTTGTGTTATTGGTAGGTACGGTGTATTAGATAGGTCTTTAGTTGTTAGTGTGATGGGATTAGTGATTGGGGTGTGATTATTTGTGTAGGGAGGGATGAAGATGAGTTCGTGGTTCTCATATTATATTAGTTGAAGAATGTGAGATAAATGGGCAGTAGTGTTCTGTGTTGTAGGGAAATGTGGAAAAAAGTGAAGCATTTTTAATCTCTTGTTTGATGTGGTTAAGTACTAGTTGTTTGTTTGATATTGTGAGGGGTTGTTAGGTTTTGGGGTCTAAGCTCTTGTTCTGTGTCGGATGTTTGAGTGGTTGGTAATTTCGTTGTTAAGATTGATGATTTTGGGGTTGTGCTGTTGAATGGATGAGAAATAGAGTTTTTAGGTGGTGTGTGTGGTGCTTGGTGTGGATCGTGTGTTGTGTGTTGTGTTAGTGTGAGTTTTGTGTTGTGTGTGTGGTAGAGTGTATTTTGATGATCAGGGATTACGGGTATTTAGTGTATTTGTGCTTCTATGTATTATGTGTTGTGTGGTAGGTGTTGTGGGGGTGGATAGTTGTTTGGTGCAGTATTGTTGCAAGGTAGTATGTTGTGATTAATGTTGATTGGTGAGGTTATAGAGCGTATGTGATTTGTAGAGTTGAGGGCCTAGAATAAGGAGTGTTTGGTGGTTTGATGTGAATGTGTGTTGCAGGATGGGTGAGAGGTAGTGATGTGGAGTTGTGTTGATTGTTATATGTGAGATTTGTGTTTAGGTGATATAGTGATGTGATGAGAAAGGGTATATTAGGGATGAAAGAAATTAGATTGTTAAAAAGATATGTCACTTGGGATAATAAGTATACATGGAATGTTTTCTTTAATGGATTGCTAGTACTTAAACCAGTCTGAATGCAATGCAATTTTGCTTGGCTCGGAAGAGTGCAAGATTATTAGATATGCAAATGACCCCTCACCCGCAGTTATAAATGAGAAAGTGTGATATATATAATTATATATATTATATAATTATTATTATAATATATATATTTATATTATATATTATATATATTATATATATAATATATATATATATATATATATATATAGTATATATATATAATATTAGATATATATATAATATATATATATATTATAATATATATATATATATTATATGATATATATATATATATATATACCTATATATTATATATATGATTTATAATATATATATATATATATATTAAATTATTATATATTATATATATAATATATATATTATCATTTTATATATATATATATATATAACCTATATATATATATATATAAAGAAAAAGATATATTATATATTATATTATATATATATATTATATATATATATATATTATATCACTATGGGGTGCGATAGTTTTTTTTAAAAATTCTAAGTACTTTTCTTTGAGTATAAACAGCATCAAAACGCGCCCATCTTATTTTTTCTACTTTATTTCTGCTCAGAATTTGATGGAATGAACACAAAAGAAAGAAAAATTTCCAAATTTCCAAATCTGAAATAAAATTTAAAATCGGTTGAGTAGAAAAGAAGGTTATCCTCATTTCCGACATTCAACAGAAAATCAGTTTAAAATAATTTCGATCTTGAGTCTTGGCTCAATCTTACTATCAAAGACAAATATGGCAAGCATTTGAATTGCTCTGATGATGAAAATAAATTTAAGAATAATGAAAATAATAAAAAATTATACATTCAGACTTGTAGAAAAACAACAATAGAAATACAAAAATAATAAACGTTTAAAAAACAAAAAACTGTTAAAAATATGTTTGTTTTTTGTTTGTTTTAAACAAAACAGTCAATACCATTAATAGGGTCTACAGGAATAGTTTTTTTTAATAAACTTATTAAAACTACATGAAAAATGAGTAAATGAAAGAAGAGTGTTTTTTAACTCAAAATATATTTTCCTATTTTTATTCTTGTTTTTTAATTCAAAATTATATTTTCTTATTTTTATTCGTGTTTTTTAATTCAAAATTATATTTTCTTTTTATTCTTGGCTTTCAATTCAAAAATTATATTCTTCCTATTTTTATTCCTTGATTTTTCAATTCACCAATTATATTTTTCGTATTTTGTCTTGTATTTTTAATTCAAAATTATATCAAATCTTATTTTTTATTTTTGTTTTTTTTTAATTCAAAAATTAAATTTTCTTATTATTATCCTTGTTTTTTATATTCAAAATTTTCTTTTTATTTTGTATTTTTTTTTTTTTATTTTAATTACAGAATCTGGGCTTTTTGATTTTGTTTTTACGCTTTTTAATTCAAAATATATTTCCTTATTTATTTAATTCCTATTTTTTTTAATCAAAAATTATATTTTATAGTTATTTTTGTTCTTTTTTTTAATTAAAAATTATATTTCTTATTTTATTCTAGCTTTTTTAGTTTTTAAAATTAAATATTTCTACATTTTTTATTCTTGTTTTTTAATTCAAAATTATATTTCCTTATTTTTTATTCTTCTTTTTTAAATCAAAATTAATTTTCTTATTTTTTATTCTTGTTTTTCAGTGAAAAATTATATTTTCTTATTTTTTAGCCTGTTTTTTTTATTACAAATTCATTTTTCCCCTTATTTTTATTCTGTTACGATTGATGCTGAGATATACTTTTCATATTTAGAATACCATATATTTTTTTTATTCAAATTTATTTTTTCTTAGATTTTTTGATTCTTTGGTTTTTAATTAAAATAATATTTTCTTATTTTTTTCTTGTTTTTTTAATTCAAAATTTATATTTTTCTTATTTTTATTCCTGTTTTTTAATTCAAAAATATATTTCCTTATTTTTATTCTATTTTTTTAATGTAAAATTATTTTTTCCTATTTTTATTATGTTTTTTTAATTCAAAATTATATTTTCTTATTTTTATTCTTGTTTTTTAATTAAAAATTATATTTTCTTATTTTTATTCTTTTTTTTTAATTCAAAAATATATTTTCTTATTCTTATTTTAAAAAAAAACGGATTTGAAAATTTTTTTGCTCCTCTTTTTGATTTACTTAAAATACAAATTTTACTTTTAATTAAAAATTAAATAAATATTAGTATCAAATTAAGTTTAATATATAAAAATTAATATTAAAATTTTGTTTAAATATTTAATTTTTAATTTCTAAAAATGTTAAACAGATGTGTTCTTTAGTATTTATATAAATATATTTTTTCATATGTTTCTCAAATGAAATCTATCTCAACCATCATAAACAAAAACTGATTTAGTCCTGTATATATATATTATATATATAATATATATAATATTATTATTATACACTATATATATATATATTTATAATATATATAATATATATATATTATACTATATTATATATTATATCGCCATATACTATATATATTTATATATTTATATATAATATATATTATACTTCATAAATTAGTTCTTATAACTATATATATATATAAAAACTATTTAGTATATGTACTACTATATACTTTATATATATATATTATCACTTATTTATACATTGAAATAATTTTTTTTTCAAATTATTAAAAATGAGCAGCGACTAAATTTGTTTCTTTATTAGTTGTAAGTTTATTTACAAAATTTTAGTTCAATTGAAAAAGATTTATATTATTATTATCTTCATTTTCAATACAATAACCACTTGTTGTTATTACCTCAGTATAACGATTCTTATAAATCGTCAGCATTGTTAGTAGAGTTATCTTGAATTACTACTATTACTATAGTTATTACTATAATTATTATTATTGATATCATTTGTTGTTGTTGTTGTTGTTGTTTAATTATTATTATTATTATTATTATTATTATTATTATTATTATTATTATTATTATTATTATTATTGATTATTATTATTATTTATTATTATTATTATCATTATATATTATTATTAAATTTATCTAGTATTTTTATAATTCTCTTTTTCTTGTGAGTTTCACCAAGTAAAGTCGAATTCAAGGTGCATAATCTTTCAAGCAAATTTTAACTCAATATCACAGCATGCATCTTTTTACATTCGTTAAGAGGATGTTATATTGTGGGGTACTTAAATCTTATGAACTTTAGTTATCTCTGTGGATAGTGGAAACTTTCAACAAAAAATTATTGTGGGTATCAATAGACATTAATGGATAGGTTTTTAGATTTAAAAAAAAAAAACTTATGTTAATGTCGACTAAATTATTTTATTTTCTTTTACAGATTTTTTGATTCTGTTGTATTTTTTAAGAAGTTTATTTCGAAATAATAAGATCAGTTTTTGTAGATAAGGAATTTATCTACTTCTTTCTTTAAAACAAAAATCACTGGTAGACAGTTGTCAATCATTTAGGGACAATTTTTAAAAGTCTTTTTTTTTAATATGAGATATTCGCAAGCTTTGTTTCCGAAAGTTGCATTATGGTAATAGAGGAGCTAATTTTATAGTAAAAAAGAAGCAAGAGGGAACTAGCCCAAATGGTTAACAGGGAAAATGGTTGACAGGTCAAATGGTCCACACAACATCAAATAAATTTCCCGTACAGTCCGCCGCAGGCGTTAGGTTAGGTTAGGTTAGGTTAGGTTAGGTTAGGTTAGGTTAGGTTAAGTTAAGTTTTGCTGGATTAATTAGAGAAACTCAAAATAAGCAGATTTTTTTTTTTTTTTTTTTTTTTTTTTTTTTTTTTTTTTTTTTTTTTTTTTTTTTTTAACAACTGTCGCCATAATTGGTACCAACTTCAAGTAGGAATATCAACACAAAGTCCTAATAAAGTTCAGAAAAAGATTAAAAAAGCTTTACGATTCGTGAATATTCTTGTAAAATATAAAAAAAAGCTAGCGAAATATATAAAAAGAGAGAAGAAAACCTTTTTTGAATCACATAACGAGCTGTTTGATGTAGCAGCTAAAAATGCATTGGAAATAATAAAATTTGAGGAAGATAACCAATTCCTTTTGAAACAAAAAGAACGTGGCCGTACAGGCTGTATGAGTGGAGAATGCATAACTTAGCTTCCGAAGAAAAAATAAAGAAAGAAGAGCGAACGCAAGAAGCTCCAAGTACATCTGAACCAATGGAACTACATAGTAAGTTATTTCATTTGGTAAATAAAATTAACAAAATTGTTTCAATTTCTTTTTATCTATGTATTTTTGTTGTTGTTGTTTTCCAGTAGTGATGATGAGATCAATGAAATCGAAGTTGAAAGTTCAGAAATGGATTCTATTTTAAATAGTAACATTTCTGTACTTCCAAACACTCCAAAGAAAAAAAACGAGCACGGAATGAAATAACGATCAGAGAATTAGCAGCAGCTATCGACAAATGTCAAATAAGTGAAAGGGATGCAGTTCATCTACTGAACGCGTGTGTAGAAGCAGTACATTTAAATCCTGCCGATTACGTCATAAATAGAACGTCAGTCGGAAAACAACGAAATATATATCGTAAACACAGTGCTGATATCATTAAGGATATGTTTTTAGAATTAAACTTAGATGCGGTTGCAATTCAATGGGACACTTAGCTCGTAGAAAATTTATCGGGTGAAAGGTTGAACGTCTAGCTATTATAGCCACTTCAAACGTTAGAGAAATACTAATAGCAGTTTCACATATTCCAGTGGCCACAGGCTTGAAAATATGTTCAGCAGTGACTGACGCCATTGAAAATTGGGACTTAATAGAAAACGTTCAAGCACTAGTGTTTGATACAACAGCTGCAAATCACTGGCAGAATAAATGGAGCAGCTGTTCGTATAGAATCGAAAGTTAATAAAGACTTACTTTTTATGGGATGCAGACATGTTGCGGAAATTATTTTTATCTACCAATATCCATGAAATATTTCCTTCTTCAACTGGCCCAGAAATTTCATTGCTTCGGAAATTTAAAATTTTTTGGCCCAAAATGATAAAAGAAAATAACAATGATGAAGTACAAAACATAAAAAAGGTTCTGAATGAAGAATAAAATATAATAGATTTTTGTTATTGTAAACTAGCTGAAAAGTGGCCACGTGATGATTACAAGGAATTTTTGGAACTAATTTTGATATTTTTTAGGAAATAAAATTTTGTGTACTATCAAGAAACCCGGAGCCTGTCATTACTCCACAGATAGATGGCGAAAGGAATTTATGTGCTGAAAATTTACATATTTCGTGAGCAGTTCTCACTTGAATCACAAGTCAGGAGCAATGCTTTAGATAATTGCTTTTATAGTGAAGTGTTACTGCAGTTACTAGTTTAAAACTTTTTGCTCTGAGAAGGCAACTTTAAGAGATTTAAATTTTTTTGCGCTACTATTTAAATTTTTTTTTTTATTAATATTTGAGTATCCAAATAAAAATTATATATAACAACAGTAGTGAGGTTTTTGAATCACCTTTACTACTTGAATAAGGAATGTATTTTATTTTCTTTATTTTATAATGAATCGAGTAATGAAACAAAATTTTAAATTGCCAAACAATTTGTACAATATAGTCCAAACTTTGACAATAATAATGTTGTTGATATTCCCAAAAAATTGCTCCTACGGGCATCAGATTTTGAGAAGTTTTTAGAACCTTAAAATGATGATATTCTTATTCAGCTGATAACCGAAAATTCTATAAATATGTCCAAGAGATTCAAAATAAAAGAAAATTTCTTAAAATTACATCCGTAGGAATAGGAAAACAATGAATCATTTTTGAAAGGCAGAGAAATAATAAGCAATTTGAAAGTAATTAATTATATCTTTTACAAGTAAAGTACTCAAGGACAGTGTCAAAATCTTAAAAATGATTTCAAAAATTCTCACTTCTCTAATTAGGTATCCTTTGTTTCAAGTTATTGACGAACACCGTCGAAATTTAAAATAAAAAATTGTATAAACCTAATATATAAATATACTTTGAACATAACACAAATTCGTTCTTATTGTTAAATTCCTAAATTTCAGTATTTCAAAAGAGAATATATTAATAATACTTTGATGGTCAATTTCAGTTGAATTACATAGACTCTTTGAAAACTTAATGGGCAAGTCACCACGGATTATTGTTATTATATGGAAAATTGATAAAGATTGCTTTTATATGCAATGGAACAAAATTAGCTCGTTCCAGAAAAAATAAATCAATAGTTGAAAAATAAGTGGCACCTTTATATATATATATATATATATATATATATATATATATATATATTATTTTTCATATATTATATATATATATATATTAATATATATATATATATATATATATTTTATTTTTCTATTTTGAATTTCATTTTTAATTTTTTAGACACAAATTGCGTTTTTTCAAATTATTTATCCTAATTATTATTAATTTAATAATAAGTAATAATTTAATAATAAAAGTAATAATGCTTAATTAAATTAATTAAAAAAGTATATTTACTAAAGTTTATTAAATTATATATTATTATATATATATAATATATATATATATATATTATATATATTATATATATATATATATATATATATATATATATATATATATATATATATATATATATATATATATATTTAAGGAATAAAGTCTTATGGAGTTAAAAGTTAAAACTTTTAAATATCTTTCTGCAACAAAACAAGGGGATTAACTTTTTCCCAAAAGATTGGAAATTGAAAGGGAGGTAAACCCCTTAATCCAACGAATTACCGGTCTTTCTCTGGCACATTAGTTAGTACATCATTTTTCAATAAAGGAAAAAAATAAAATTAGAGAACTCAAAACTTTTGACTACTGGTAGGAATAGCTAAATGTTTACATTAGTATTTTAAGCTGTTATATTTTAATAATTAGCTCTGTAAACTCAAAATGTATTTTTTGTTAATCTACAGTCTGCAATAAAGTAATAAAAGTTGTTTTGAAACATTGACAGTATAGAGACGGAGAAAAGTCACATGAGCCTATAGAGGCTGTTCCAGTCAAATCAGAGTAAATAGGCCCAATCGACCAACATGCTCATGAAAAGCTCACACAGCACCTTAGGGCTTCTCAATATCTTACAAAGTATACACCAACTAGACTATTACCCAAAGCAAAAACTATAGCTAAGGTACATGTTAACTACACTACAAGCTTTAATAAGTTTGACATAGTTACGACCTGCAGTTTTACCTTAATAACTAACTAAATATCTACCAAAATTTGCTAAGTCAAAATACACTATAAGATTCCTATTCCATCCATAAACCTATCCAAACCTTTCTTAAATATTGCAAGTGAATCACACCCAACCACCTCTGGCGCCAAACCTTTCCAAAATTAACAACCCTATTATTATCGAATCAATGTTTTCTAACATCAAGATGGCATGCCTTTTTCATAATTTTCTTATCATGTTCCCTGGTCTCTCGTTTTTGGTCTAGTATAAAGAATATTGGTTTCAGTATTAATGAGATGCATTATAAATATATTTGCAGACATTTATCATGTCCATTCTAAAAATCTTATAACTTCCTTGTTCTTGCAAACGACATTGCGATTTTATTATTATTATTATAGAAATGCTAATAATAAATTACTACTACAGTATAAATATATTAACATAGAGTAGTAAATAGATTAAAGGAAATTATCGGACAAATTGCGGATATGCTCTTCAAAATTCAAAATTTTCAATTACGGTTTTCCAAAGAAAGCCACGCCTTCATTTACCTACGTTGAAATGCAAGGAACTTTGTGATTGGTTTATAACAGACAAATATCTCATCTCCTTCTTAAATGGCATCCTACTTTTTATGGCCTTTTCGAAGATAAAGAAATTAAATAATTTTTATAAAAATATTAGTCATTTTCTTTCGCAACTTCTCTACCACGATAAATACTAATAATATTTGATTATAAAAATAAACTCTTGCTATATACGAAGCCATATTATATTTGCTTTATTTTTTAAATTTTGCCGCGAAAAGGTGCACTCGCATACATACACACACACACACACAAGATGATCGTAAAAATATAACATTATTGAAGTACTTCACACACACACACCAAACACCAAATGATCGAAAAAAATATACACGGGATTGAATGTACTATAATTTTTTAATTATATCTACTATAGGGCCTAGAAAACAGCAAACTGCAAAAAAAAATTTAATAAACATGAAACTAAAAGAGTTTTGGTCGCAGAGTTGGCACGAAAAAAATCAAACGATTTAAATTAATTGATTTTTTTTACTTGATTTTGTTATAAAAAAATCATGTTTTTTTTTTTAATTTTTTTTTATTTTTTAAGGTAATTTTTTTTTTTAAAATTACTAATTAATTATTGTTAATTAAACGATATGAATCGACAATAAGAACTGCATGTATTAGCAATATCTTCTTCTCCTTCCTTTCCTTCTTTCTTTCATTCAAAGAAAGAAACAGAGGGAGATCAAAAAACACGAAGGGGAGAGTCTCAAAGATCATCAGTCATTGCGAGATAAGATTTTGATTGAAACGTATATTTATATATATATATATATTATATATTATATAAATATATTATATATATATATATATATGTAGTTATAAGCTATATTATATAGCTTAGTATCATCTTTATATATATAATAATTATATATGATATATATTATATATATAAATATATATATATATTTCTCCTAACTTTTTTTGTAGGATAAAATAATTCAAGCTCTTGTAAGTACAACGTGTTTATTTCGTTGCTGGTTGTCAGAAGTGGGGAATTTTCCGTATAACACCACGTGCTGGTGAAAAATAAAAATGTGAAACTACAGTCAAAAAAGGGTCCGGAAGGCGTGGGTATAATAAAAAGATTATAATAATAAATCATCTTTTTTTTCTCAAAAATTTAACGAAACATTAAAAAAAATTAAAAATATCAATAATATCCAACAACAAAACATAATTCATGCATGCCGAGTTTTAAGGCTATGTTAACAAAAATGGTAAATAAGAAAAAGGTGGTTGTTAAAAAAAAACTGAGCTAAAGGTTAGCTCTAGAATACCATACAGCGTAAGAATGGAAAACAAAGTGCAGTTTAAAATAAATTAAATAAAGTTCAGCTCTAGAAATACCTACAGCGTGAGATGGAAACAAAAGTGCAGCTTTAAAATAAATTAAATAAAGTTGCTCTAGAATTACCGTGTGAGAATGAAAAACAAAGTGCAGCTTTATTATTATAATTAATAAAGTTAGCTCTAGAATACCATACAGCGTGAGAATGGAAAACAAAGTGCGCTTAATAATAAATTAAATAAAGTTAGCTCTAGAATACCATACAGCGTGAGAAGGAAAACAAAGTGGTCAGCTTTAAAATAAATTAAATAAAGTTAGGCTCACTACTGCTTTTTAATTTTATCCGAGATTCGCAAAGGTAAGATGCGTGTATAAATTAAGATAAAATTTGTTATATAATTATTTATTATAAAAGGAATTTTCAAAATTATTTGTTATGAATTTATTAGTTATTATAAAAAATTGAAGTTTAAAAAAAATAATAATTTTTTTTTTTTTTTTTTTTTAATTTTTTATTTTCTTATTCTATTTATTTTTATTTAATATTATTATGTAATAATAATTATTATATACGATTATTTGAATCATAGTTTCACAATGATATATATAATTGATTTATTATTTTTAAATTATGTAAAAAAAAATCAAATTATTATTGTATTATTGATATATTTTTATTAAAATGATTTTCTTAAATTATTTATTAAATTATTTTTATTAATTATTATAAAAAAATTGAATTTTAAAATTATTTTTTTTTTATTATTATTATTATAATTATTAATAATATTTTTAATTAATATTTTTCAATTATATTTATAATTATTTTATTATTAATTAAAATTATTAAACAAAAATCAAATATTATTCTTTTATTTAAATAATGATTGAATGCTTCCAAAAAATTTTAATTATGATATTTTATTATTTATTATATTAATAAGTTGAATTTTCATAAGTGTTTTTTTTTTTTAAAAAATATTAGAAAAATGGTTATAAAATTTTTATTATTATTATAATTATCTTATGAATTTTTTTTTTTATTTATTAAATATTTTTATAATTATATATATATACATAATATTTTAATAATATTATTATTATTATTATAAATAATTGATTTTATAATTAATTTTTTTTTATTTTTAATCTAAAAATAAAATTATTATTATTATCATACTTAACTTATTAAAAAGATTTTTCAAAATTATTTATTAATATTATTATTTTATTATTATTATTTTATTATTATTATTATTATTATTATTATTATTATTATTATTGTTCATTATTATTATTATTATTATTATTATTATTATTATTATTATTATTATTATTATTAATAACTGGATTCCTATATTATTTCACTTGATATTTTTATAATTATATATATATATTATTTTATTATTTACAATTCATGCGTATTTCCAACATAAATTAGGTCCAAGCTGCCTGAGGGCATGTTACAGCGCGTGGTCATGCAAGATAAGAACAAATTAAAAATAAAAATGGCTTACCAAAATTAATTTCGATTTAAAACTTTAAGTACGGTAAGCGACAAATATTTATAAGCACTGGCACCAACGACGCAAATATTTTATTTATAGCAAAAAAATTAAAAATGATAATTTTTTTTTCACTTAATTCCTCCCAAATTTTTAAAAATTTCACAATAATTCCATGCACGAAATCGAACAGCCTTCCACAGATCACTTCCAGAATCCGACTGGCTTGTATCGGCTCTTTGGGGTATGAATCGAAAACGGTTTGAATTTCGTATACATGCTGAGAGTTAAATTCTTTTTAAATTAATTAGAAATTGATAAGCGATAAAAATTGATAAAAAAAATATTGTGTACTTGGCTCAAAGTTAAATCCATTAAAAAAAATAAACGTTTATTGTTATTTCAGAAAAGATTTTTAATTCGAAACAGTTTGTAAACATTTTTGGTTTTATAGAATATTGGAACTGACTTTTGAAAAAGTCAAGGCCCAGAATAAATGCTGGCTGAAATGCATTATTTGATAGGAAACCTTACTTCGGGTATTTTTCGAAGATCAAGAAAAACTTGAAGAAAAGTTGAAATGTTCATCTCAAAATGTACGTTATAAAAAGACAAACAAAATGATATGTGAATTTACGCTGGAAAAAATAAAAATTGATTTACCAGCGTAAAAAAACTAATTTGCTAAAAATGAAATGTTGGCTTGGAAAAAAAAAATCTCCGAAGCCGCCAAAAAAATTATTAGTAATTTTTTCTAATTCTTAAAACTGTAAAATGTAAGTAATTTAAAATATCGAAATTAAATTAGTGAAAGGTTTGTCAAATAAAATTGTGCCCTATAAACATCTTTATTAATGAAATTGAATTTTATTTTTATTTTTTTATTTTTTTATTTTTTTTTTTTAAAGTTTGCTTGAAAGCCTTATACCCAAAATGGCTTTCTCGGATTCAAGACTGAGTTTATCAAATTTTAATTTTCTTTTAGAGATCGTTTGATTTCTTAAAGAATAAGTTTAATGAATGTGTTTTTATGTAACGAACAAAACGGTATATGAATGAAGAAAATCTAATGAAAATTGGGTTAGAAAAATAAAAAACAAAATTTGAAAATAAAATTGTTGGCTTTTTTTTTTTGGGCGCTTAATGTTATTTGAGCACGTGATTTTAAAAATTCGAAAATGAGAGAATGTTTGAGCATCTTGAATTAAAAATTATTTAAACTATTTTTAATGAAAAAGGTATCTTTGCAATTGATGTTGCAAAATAGACCCGGCTCGTAGAGAAAAAAAAAAGAATTGCTTTAATATCTTAATAATGCTTTTCGATGTTAAAGTACTGGGATCGATGTAAATGAAATTTTAAGTTCATATTAAGGAATATTTTTTGTTTAGTTTTTAAATTATCGAATGAATGTGAGAATTGAGATTTGGGAATAGTTATGATAAATGTTTTGATAAATTTCTTTATGGGGTGACATTAACTCAGTTCGATTAAGATCAAATATATAAGTCACTACTACCACAACACACACATAAAACAAATGAAAAATATTAAACCTGAATTATGTTGTTATATATTAAATATCTGAATTCATGAAAAATATTAAAATAACCACATCTTGATGTAAAATTAAAGATATAAATAGAAAAATTAAATTGAATTTGATTAAGTTGTTAATATTTAAGTTATTAAACAAATGAAAGGTAATATTAAGTTTGATTATGTTGTTAATGTTTAAGATATCGTTTAAATTTTCATAAAATTTAAAATAACCACATCTTCGCAGCTGTAGAAATTATTCTGGTTTTAATTTTTAATTTGCATCTTGTAGAAATTATGTAAAGGCTTTCCAGAAAACAGGCTAAGAATCTGTTGTTATTTAGATGTTATTATTTTCACATATGTTTAAAAATATGTGATGTTCCTGGGGGAGAAAAGGAAGAAAATTTTTTAAGTTGGTGGGGGAGGTCGTGGAGGTGGATGACCTCTACCTCGGAAAGTTTGTTTAGGAGGTACAAGAATCTGCTTTTATCTGATAATAGTAACAGGTTGTTGTTTGTTTCGTAATTGCATGGGGTGCTGGGTATGTCAGGATTTTCTGAATGTTAAGGAAGGTCTGTAGGATGGATCATTCACCCTGGTGTTTGGGGGTGAGGGGGAGATATTTCTGCTAAGTAGGGGGTTGGTGGGTTGGATTGTTTCTTGAGAAGGAGCTCTAGGGGGTAAGGTTGGAGGCTTGACTAAAAAAGATTTTATAATGAGTCAAAATTGATGATTAATAATGCTGTAATATATCTTAAATTTAGGCAAGTAGATTTTGGAAATTTTTATATATTATTTATTTTGTTTTAAAATTTCCTACAGATGTGGGTTCTTCCGGTGGTATTTGTTGTCTTTGTAGCAAAGGAGGTCTGTATGGTGTTGGAGAAATTTGTTCTGGTGATGTAGTTTCTTCATGTGGGAATAACTGTCTTTGTTGTAAATTTTGTTGGTGTAAGGAAGGAATGTGTAAAGGAGTTGTTTGGTGTAGTCGATGGTTGACTTTGTGGTCTTTGTTGGGTTTGTGTTGGGAATATTGTGTTTGGTGGGGCGTATATGGTATGTGGTATGTTTCGTATGGGTTGTTGGGGAATTGTAATTCGTTGAATTTGTTTTGGAGGAGGTGTTGTTTTTGTATGTAGGTCGCCGTGGGGTTGTTGTTGGGAAATGATTTGTAACTTTAGATATTTTTACGTTATCCCTGTGGACAATAAAAGATTTTGAGGAATTTAAACATTGGAGTAACAGTTTGTTATAAGGAACAAACTGTAGGATTCTATAAGGACCTGTCCAATTTTGGGCAAGTTTGGGGTTTGTTTAGGCTTTAGGACGTTCAAGATGTGAACTAAATCGCCTATTTTCATTTGGATAGTACAAGATTTTGGTAGTTGTTTTAGGATTTGCTTTTCTGTTTCTGTTTGTAAATGTTCACGAGCTTGGTCTCTAATTAAGTGGCTCGCTCGGCTATTTCATCAACATAATCATTTATGTACTTACGGGGTGGTTGTGTAGAAGTAAAAGGGGATGAATAGTTTGGAAGGTCCCAAGGAAGTCGTTTGTTGTAAGTGTAAAGGAGGAAGTGTGGGGAGGTACCGATGGCGGAATGGGTAGGTTGAATTTATGGCAGTTTGTGTGAATGGATTGTAATTGACCCCAGTCATTATGATTGGTGTTGACATAAGTGTCGTAGATAATTGCTTTCTTATGATTTTCTTTTTCACCATATGCATTACTCTGGGCGTGTCGCAAAACTATGTTTACCTGCCTTAATACCCCATTGGGCACATATCTCTTTAAAAAAGTTGGGAGGTTAGTTCCGGTGCTCGATCGGAAAACTACCTCTGGAGTAGAATGGCGACAGATTATCCTCTCTAGGATAGCCTGTGCAATGTCTTTGTAGTATGTTGTTTTAGGGGGACAAGTTCAACATACCTAGTAAGAGAGTCTTTCATGCAAAGGATATATTTACATTGTGTAATTTTGCATTGTGGTAAAGGTCCTAAAATGTCTAGGTGGACTCTGGAAAAAAAGGTTCATAGTGGAAGGGGTATGCTTTTATGGGGGCGTTTTTGGGAGTATTACCTTTAATGTTTTGGCAGGAAGGACATGTAGTACAATAATCATTTGTAAGTGTATGTAATTTGGGGAAAATGTAACGTTCTCGAATTCTAATTTAAAGGTTTCTCTGCGTTCCGCACGTGTCCCGTCTGCTAATGGGAGGCATTGGGAAAAGTGTTTCGACGACGGATGTGGAATTATGTGTCTGGTACTTGGATAAGGAAACGTCCAGACTGTGTTGCATTATGCAAAATGTCATCGATTAGAACGTGGGTAGTGTCAGCAAGAGTGTCTTGTTCGGAAAGAGGTTTGTTTATGAGAGATGAATGGGTTTTTTGCATAATCATAGAGGGTTTTTGAGGCGTTTACATGTTTTGTTCAATTATAACAATATTTTCTTTAGTCAAAGGGATAGTTCCAGTAAGGAGTACGGTATTTTGTGCAAAAGAATAAGAGCAAGTAGAAGGATTTCGACTTAAATAGTCATGAATAATATTTCGTTTGCCTTGTTTATAAATAATCGTTATATTAAAATGCGCTATGAATAAATTCCATCTTTCGAAACACTCTGTAAGTTGTTTATGACGTATGAGGTGAATCAACGGTTGGTTATCCGTGATAATTGAAAGCGGATAACGAATACCGTATTCTTAAATTTTTGCCACTCAAAGACTATTGCCAATGCTTCTTGTTCAATAGTTTTGTAGTTAGCTTCGGATTTGTTTAGTGCTCTGGAAATGAAGGATAATGGCTTTTCTTTTGCCATTTCTGTTAATTGGTATAGGACGCACCACCCACCACAACCAACTCAGTTGATATAGAATTCCTTGGAGTAATCAGGGAATCTTAATTGAGTTTGGAGTAACAATTTATCTTTTAAGATAAGAAAAGCTCTTTGTTGCTCGGGTCCCCAGAAAAATGTTGCATTCTTTTGTAGCAATTTTGTTATAGGCTTGGCAAGGACGGAGTAGGAGTCGATCAAGTGATTAAAGTAGTTCAGGAAACCAAGCAAAGATCTGGTTTCTGCTACGATAGTAGGAGGTTTGAATGTAGTAAGAGTCTGGAGTTTTATGGGGTCAGGTGAGATTTCGTCTTGGGAAATTTTAAAACCCAGAAAAAGGAGGCTGTTTCGGAGAAACTTACATTTAGCAAGTTTGATCTTCATCTTATTCTTTCTAAAAGATTGGAAAACCTTTTTCTAAGTTTACGCGAAATGTTCTTTTAATGTCCCAAGTATTAAGAACATCGTCACAGAAGACTCTGCATTTGGTTCCCTAGGAGGTGGGACAACACCATTTCCATTGTCCTTGCGAACACTGGGGGTGCGTTTGACAAACCAAAATTGAGTCTTGTAGGTGCATACTGAACTCGCGGAGTGCGGAAGGCTAGTAGCGGTTGTGTCTCTTCCTCGATTTCCAGACAATGGTAAACGTCGAAAGATCGAGACTGCTGAAATTTTTGGATTTTCCCAGCGTAAGAGGATGTCAGCAATTACAAGGAAGGGGGATAAGCGGTCTAACCCGTATGTGCGTTAATGTCCTGTATCGGCGCACAAGTTCTTGGAGTTGGAGGAGTTGTTTTCCTTTTGGAATGACGAGCGAGGGTCGAATGGGGACCTACTGATTGGACGGATGTACCCTTTTTGTTGGGCGGACTTGACCCAATCGCCTATCTGGGTCAAGTATTTATGGGGGAGGCGGTACTGTGGTCGGTACAGTACCTTTGGAGCGTTTTCTTTAAGTTGTATGGAAAAATTTAGTTAAAGGACAAATGGGGACTTCATCATCTTCTAAGGCTATTACATTCTCTGTAAAGTTCCCCAAAAATTTCAAAACCCAAAATCAAATTTACAAAAACCCTTTTCTAACTGAATCTGGATCTTGTAATGTGGTACAGCAATCTTCATTGTTTTTGAAAGATTCTGGACGAGTTTTTTGAAAGTATTTTTTAGTTGAGTTGGAGTTAAGCCTTTGGAAAAGATTTTATGTATCATCAATATTTTGAGAACATCAATTTTGCAAACACGAATGACTCCCTATGTTGTTTCATTTGCCCTCAGATCACCTCTGCTCATACATATGCAAATATTTGCTTATTCAAGCAGAATGGAGAACGAAATAATTCATCAACAATGGCATTTAATGAATAAAAAATGTTAAAGGAAGGTAAAAAATTGATTACAGATACCATACTCACACATTTCATGTTTCTTGCATAACATCCTCCTCTAAATTTATTTTAATATAATCACATTTAATTAATGAATATTTTTTTCATTGTTTCCACTACCACATTTGCTACATGGCCTATGGCATGAAAATGAAATGTTTTGAAGCTATTCATTTTGAAATTTAAGTAGATTGTTTATGAAATTCAATAAAAGGAGCAGTTGGGTGAACACATTTCTATTTGTTCCAAATGACCATGTTTGGATAATTATTATCTCAAAGCCTCAATCTTCTAATTTCTTAAATTTAAAACATGGACGCTAGTTTTATTCCTAAACCATTTTATTTAAATTATGATCTGTTGAATTATTAAAAACATAAATTCATGTAGTAAGACCTTACGTTGATGAATACGTTTATTTCTCTCATCCAGTGAATTACTTCCTGCATATTGACAATCCAGACGTCCGGCATTTTTACGATTTCGTCCAAGAATTTCTGAAAAATATTTATAAAACGAGGGTAGAGGTATGTTTATTTATTGTAATAAGTTTCAAGATTCTTTTAATGAAACTTTGTAAAAAGTTTCGAATATTCATCCTAAAATCTTAGATAATCCAAAACGTAAAAACTATGATTCTAAATATATTAATATTCTATGTCTAAGATATAATCACTACCCAGTAAAAGATAATTAGGACGTTGATGCTTCCATTAACATTACATTCGTAGCAACAGAGCTTTAAAAGATACAGACATAGCATAGCATTTGGAGCATCTCTAGTGGTTCTACAATATTTGTCCTGTGCAAATTTTTCTGACATAGATTCTTTAAAAGGTAGTTAGATTCTTTAAAAGGTAGTTATTATTGTTGTGAAGTTGCAATCGATTCTCTAAGGCTGCATATACAGCTAGTGTCATAATATCACAAGAGTTTTTAATTTATACTTTAGAGTTTCTTTATTAAAAATCTTTATTTCTTTGGGCTCATTCAACAACCAAGAGATAAATCAGTCGCAGCATTTTCCTAGTTACAACTGTTCCGAATTTTTTGTCCAAGTTTTTCCATGTTTACAGAGATGTATTGGTTGAAGATAAGTCAGGAATAGGAACACCAGTGATCTCTTTAGAATTTTGATTTTATTCTTTTCTTATCTTTCCTTTGGATTTCAATGTCGATTCACTGTTGTGATCCCTGTTTTTTACAGGCGGATTCTGTATGCTGAATTTGATTCCCTTACTGCAGATTTCATGACTTGCCAGGTAATGAAATTCTAACAATATTATTTGATTTAGTTTTTCGTATTATTCATCATTTCCTTCCATTTAGTGCTTATCATAAACTCTATGAAAGTCAGTGCATCATATTTCTCTTCTGGAAGGATTACACCCTCGGATACATACACAAGAAACTTAAAAAATCTACTTAATGGTGTGATGTCAACTCATTACGTAGAGCTGCAATATATAGAATGCTAATAAAATATAATGAACCTTTAATGCAGCAATATAAAAAATCGTATTCTGAATACTTTACCTTGTGAATGGAATTGTATATATAGATATTGTTCCTCTTTGTGCTCTTTATCAGTATATTGTAATAGTTATATATCTATCTATATACTATATATTATATCGCATCTGAGAATATTATTTTCACTATACCGATTGTCTTTAACTTTCGTGCTTTTGGATAACAATTATTTCATTATTTATATAGTAAATTTTAAATTTGATTTAGTAATTGATATTTAGCATTATATACATTATAAAATAATTGAATAAGTGATAATGCAATTACGGAGTACATGTCAGTAATGATTAATTGTATATATTATCTAAACTTATATTACAAATAAGAAAAACAAACATTTATTTTCTAACTTAATCGTAATTAAAACCACAGCTTTTATTTCTTAAAAAAATGATAGGCCTATGAAATGATACGATTCACCGTATCTTTGAATTGTACTTGTATGGTGAAATTTTACTTTCTTATTAGTGCTCTTAATCCATAGGTTAAATATAATAAATGTTTACAAACTCTCCAGCTATTAGCTTGGTACAATAAAGTTTCGTTTTTTTACGAGATGAAGAATTAAATAATACTATTATTAAAATATATAATATAGTTTAAATTAACTTTTAATAAATTTCAGTATATTTAATAAGCTAATATATAGTTATATTTATATAATATGGGTAACAGTATAATTAAAAATAATCATTAATATTAATATTATATATATATTAATTAATAATCATATATTAATTAATTATATATATAATATATAATATAATATAAATAATGATTATAATAATATTTAATATAATTTAATATATATTTAATATATATATATTAATATATATATAATAATATATACTATATTTATAATTTATATATATATAATATTTTATTAAATTAATATATATCTGTCAGCCTTTATATTTAGAATCAAACAAGTTTCCCAAAGAAAAACCAATAATAAAAAAAACCAATGATTTTTTTAGCCCTGGTTTAAACAAAAACCCTTGTTATTTAACCAAACAACCGCATATATATATAGTTATATATATTATATATATATATAATATATATAATATATAATATATATATATATATATATTTTATATTTAAATATTATATATATATAATATAATTATATATATATAATATATATATGTATATTTTATTATATGATATATATATTATATATATATATTAATATAATATATATATATATTATATAAATTGGAAATAATAATATAGTATTAATATATTAATAATATATATATAAATATATTATATATAATAATAAGTATATAAATAGTATATATATATATAATTAATTAATTAAATATATATATATATATATATATAATAAATAATAACTATTAATAATAATATAATACTATATATTAGATAAGATTGCAAACATATATGAGTAGGTAGTTAAGATATATATATTTATATTATAATATATATTTAAATTATTATTTAATATTATACGATAAAAAATTGCTAATATTATATTTATATTATAGGTAGTACGTAGGACCAGAAGAGGTATATATATACATAATAATATAAATAGTAATATATATATCCGTAGCTATCATTATTACTATTTAATACTTTTTTAACTAGCAGTAGTATTATTAATAATGGGCGGTGTATCTAGGTAACCAGTAAGTTGTATAATCTTATATGTGTACTATACTTATAGGATAACTCAATATATCGATCTTTATTCTTAGGAGAAGATACTGTGGCAGAACCGTAAGTATTATATATTGTAGGTAACACTATACTATACATTATAAGATTGAGTAATGATATTAATATATATGCTAGCTCCATTGAAAAAAGTAGTAAGTGAAAAATTCCCTATAACCTATTAAGTAAGTTTAGTATTAATAACTTCAAGGACCTAGCATTTTATCAAAGAAACCAATAGCAGCGACTAGTCCGAGGAATAGTTATTCTTTATCAAGAGTTCTATCTAATTAGGTAGTAATATATCAAGATATAGTTATCGAAGAGGGGCCATCGAAAGGAAAGTGATAATGTAATAGAGTGACGCTGAGTAATCCAACTATTTTAATGCTTTGTGTAAAATCCTACCAAATAAGATATAAAAGCGAAAAAAGCTTTTCTCAACTACATCTAACTCGATCGAGGACTTGCGTTTCTAACATATATTAAATGAGAAACAGTCAAGCAAAATTCGAAAAAGGATATTATTTTTAATTGCAACGGAATAATTGTATGGAGATTTGCGAGAAATTAAATATATAATGCCATTAATTATCTGCCAAAAAATGTATTTATAATTAATTTATAATTTATATATTAATATATATATATAGTAATATATATATAATTAATATATATATATAATAATAATATATTAACCAATAATAATAATAATATTATATTTAATTTATATCATATAGTAATATTATATGAATATATTAATAATTATATATATATAATATTAATATATTATATATTTAATTACTATTAATTAAAAAATTAATTATATAAAGAAATATATAATATTATATATAATTTATAAAATTAATATATAAAAAATTTATGGATAAGCCTAATACCCTATTTTATATTGTTAAATGATCTTTTATACCTTTCATCGTATATATTTATATATAGTGATACATCATTAAAATCAAATCTATTTTGTTTTTATATACTAGTGTTTTATTTTAAGAAAAATTATTTATTAAATAACAATTGGTCCTCCCCAACGTATTTTAAAACCCAAGAGAGGAGGCTTCCAAAGATATCTCCTCATCCAGACCTCCCCAATCTACGACTTATTTGGGAGCTAGACGCCCTTCATTTTGGCAAGAAAAACAGATGGTGAAAGATTTCATAGAATGCAATAGAGCAAAGGCTTGGTATTTATTGCCATTTTTTTCTTCCTGTGATTAAAATACTTGGAATTAGTCAGCTTCGGAACAGAAATAATAGAATATATTTTCCATTTTTGACTCAAACATACACCGTCTTATATATATTCTAACTCTGTTAAGATTTTATTTCACGAACGTCAGCCATCTTCTTTCTTTATTGAACACCACCTCTTCTTTTATTGAATCATTTGATATTGATAAAATACACCACCTCTCTTCTTTACCTTACACCATCTCTCTCTTCTAATTTATCCTTTTTTTCTTATTCCATTTTTTCTTTATCTTTTGTCTTAAAGATTCCATTTTTATACTTCAATCATTCTTATTCTTTTTGTTGAATAATAATCTACGACACTCTATACTCTCTTACCTTTCACTTGAGTATGAATAACACCACCTCTCTTACTTCTCCTTTGTATGAACACCATAACCTCTAATCTTCTTCCTGTTTGATGAACACCATCCTCTCTTCTCCCTGCCCCGCTTAGTTGTATAACAATCATGTCCCCTACCATCTCTTACTCCTTATTGTCTATAATCGAACACATCTCTCATCTTCACTACTCTTTAAGAACACCATCGACTCGTCTTTGCTTCTTTGTTGAACACCTACTAAAATAGTTATCCTTATCTTTACCTTGTTTGAATACACTACACTACTTTTATCCCTTTATCATTCTTTTGTTCGAACACCACATTCATTACTTCTTTCCCTTTTGATTTAAAACACCACTCATCTTCTTTATCTAATTCCTTAGTTGAATCACTCACCCCTCTTCTATCCTTTTAGTTCGAAACATCACCTACCTCTGCCTATATCTATTCTTTGGTATGATAACACCAAATCTTCCTTCTTCCTCTAGTTTAGAATAACACCACTAATCTTCTTCTATTCCTTGTGAACACCACAATCTCTTCTTCCTCTTAGAACACACACTCCTCTTCTTCTTTGTTAGAACCCTAAACTATATCATTCTCTATCTTCACTATTGTTGACGAACCTCTCTTCTTGTTTACCTTTGTTTATAATATGGAACACTCAACCTCTAATCTTCTATCCTTTAGTTTTGAACAACACTCGTTACTATATCTTCTTTGTTGAACATATAATGTATAGCTAACTTCACTAAATCTTTCTTCACTTTAATGTTTAGACCATCATTACTCACTCTCTTCACTTTAGTATGAACACCATATACCTTCTACTCTCTTCCTTTGTTGAACAACTTCTCTGCTCTGTTCTTGGCCTTCACTGATAGCTGATAATCAGCTCAGCTTCATCTCTCTTCTTCCTTCGTTGATATCATCACCTCGTCTATCTTCCCGTCTGCTGAACATCCACTCCTTCTTCTAGACTTCATTTCTCGTTCTCAGAGGTGTGCGTCAAAGTGAAGATGTTTGAAGAGCTCTCACAGAAAGCCACTAATTCTGTTCCTCCTCCAGTTCGTTCTCTGGAGTTACCCAATGTTTCAGCCAACATTACCACGGACGACAATGTTACCTTATGTTTTTCCTGTAATAGCGGTTACGCACGACGATCAGTGGCGTAACGCACTCTCCGTATGCTAAATAATTTGTTGTTCTGCCCTGTTAGCTAGGACATGAAGAAAGATCGTTTCAGAATATGCTCTCGATAAATATCTTATCTTTTTTTTGCACACCTAGTAAATCCAGAATATGTCAACCATTATAGATACCATGGAAATTATAATCAAATTGACGATTTTGTAGCTTTGCCGTTCTTATAAATAATATCTTCGATATGTCAATATATAACATCCTATATGCTTTCATTATTCTCAAATAGCTTCAATCACCAGGGGTTCGAACCATTTCCATCTATGATTTGAACAAGGAGCTTTTGACCCTCAAAGTGGGACTTACCCAATCAAATTTAATTCCTAATTCCAACTCTTATCACTCTTATCATCCACTTTCTCTCACCTCATGATCTACTCTCACCTAATAATTCCACCTAAATCTACACAGCATATCCAACCTCCACCCCCACTATAACTCTACCAACACGACTCATAACTCTGTACTCACACCTTCCAACCCGCCACTCTCCATACTCCCACCACACATCCCATAATCATCCACCATAATCCTCCAACTCCACCCCTTTCCGAATCTCATAATGTCATAGCATCAGCAATTGTTCATTCTAAATGATGTCACGATATTTGATTTTCTGACATCATTTTGCTCATTATTAGACCCGCTAACGTTCATTGTTTTGCGGTATTTTGTCTCTACTGATTTTCCTCTCCCTGCGGTATTGATTTTATTAAGAATTTTATGCTTCCTAGTAACTCTGGCTCCCCTATATACCTCTAATCTAATTCACCGTTCTTTCGTTATTTCTGGCAGTTTGTAAAATAGCACTTAACGATAACAGTAAGAATTATATTATTTAATTATTATTATTATTATTAGATTATTAGATTTTTATAAAATATATTAGTTAAAAATTATTTATTTATGTAGTTAGAATTATTATTTATTTATATATCTAATAATTTATTATTATTATTATTAACTTTATTATGTTAATAGTATATATATTTCCTAAATTTACTTAAAGTTAAATATACGTAGTTGCTTAATTATATCCCTCGTGCTCTGCCGATTTTAAGCATATAATCATATCGTTCCTCTACGCTCTCTGCTCACTCACCGCCAAAATCATCTAATGTTAAAATCAAATCAATGATGATTGGTATGGCGTATATCGCTAGGTATCCGTTAATAGTAACATTAATGAATTAGACTATCTATGAGATTCAATAAATTGTAAAAAAGAGCTCATTAGAATCTAAAATACTTATATCTTTCACATATATAAATCGATAAACTTCACATCTAACAATAGTAATTGTAAAACTATGACTAATTAATTATTTATAATAATTTATTATACACACCATATTGTTTACTTATGCTTAATTTCTTCTTCAAAATTCCATACAAATTGGTTCGCGTCCATACGTGGTCTATCGAGCTACGTCGAGTCTGTTAATACATCAGATTCTTAAAATTTTGTAGAAAGCTAAAACAGCACTGATCTTATGTCTAGTCGCCCAATACCAGAGAGCCTATATACTCGTAATATTATTTATTAAGCACACGCCATTATCGCAATCTTAGAGAAGTCTCGCTGATCAAAAAGGAGCTTAGGGGTTGAGTATGAATAATGTAAGCATTTTGGCCTTATTGAACTTTCCATTTTTAAGTTAAAGTTTGTCCTAATACAGTAAAAGTGCTCGACCCTGTTTCGAGATGAAAACATTGAGATGTCAGTAAATTCAAATATAATTTCGAGAAATTCAGAAAGACAGCTCAAGGCGTATTTGTAACTAAAATTGCTCTCCCGTTCTCCTGGCAATATGCCAGCTTATGTACGCGACTTAAGCTCCAGCAGGACAAATGTAAGTTTGGGTCCCATTCCTCTCGAGTCTCTTTCGATATAGATCGATCTGTCTCCCCCTTGGTACAAAGTGTGAAAGAGATGGGTTCAGTAAAATTTCCCATACTACTATCTTGTGCTTATGCTACTGCTAAAAAATAAAAGTGCTAATTTGAAATAAAAGGGTGGTAGTAGACCCAGCTAGTCTGACCTCTAACAGCTCCATTCATAATTACTAATAAAGTTCTAAGGCACTTAGAATCAGTGTATAGTACAATTCATCTCTTACTGTATAAGCGCTAATGTATTTCCTAGGTTGTAGACCTTAAAGAGAGCTTAATTATCTAATTTCGAATTCTATACAATCTCAAGCAGGAAGATTTTTAACAAATCATCTTAAAATCCTTAAATCCATTAAATTCAAATAATCTCTATGATCTTCAGTTAATGACGTATAATATCGTAAGTAAACACTTCTATATAGGTAAGATTACTTCTTTATCCTCAGATTGCCTATCTCTAATCTCTCCTCTAACACAATTCTCTCTCTACTCTCTCTTACTCTTTCTCGTTCTCCTCTCCTATCACTCTCTCTCTATCTACTCTCCTCAATCTCTCTCTTCTCTCTTCCTACTTCATATCTCGTAATAGCTCTCATTGAATTAATCCAGCTGCTTGTCTCTCTTAATGTCCTCTCGTAAACTGTGTATTATTCTACTTTCATCTAATATTGACCTGTTACCTCTTCGTATTCTATTTTCTCAGCTTGCCTCTTTACCTCGCGCCTCGAATTTATCTCTAAGTGAGTGTATTTTGTATCTCTTCTCCAAGTTGCTACCGAAAATCAATTAATTATATGTACTTCAGTTAGTTCTTACAGTATAATGTCTTCGGCGAAAAGTCACACTACACAGTTTTGCTGTGATTCGGTGATTCTAACCCTAACTTAACCTACATTATACCTAACCTAACCTAAACTTTAACTAAAACCTACAATTTTACCGGAATGCACTTATAACCTAATACTGACCTACGCTTTTGATTGTTGATATTAACGCCGCTGGAGAACACCAGCAATGTATCAAATGAGTCCTAAAGTCATATATCTGACGGTAGGTTAAGACCCCTTAGTAATACAAAAGAGCTCATTGTATATTATTTCATTATTAGATACGTGATAACTTTTCGGTAAAATCTATGTTATGCGGTATCTACTATATATATACATTATTCTGCTTATCTGTGTATTCTTATTCTATTTACTATTTTCGATTATATTTACTTTTTTACTACATTAGGTATATATAGTATATATCTATATAGTATAACACTAAATTAGTTTGTTAATATAAATAAATCAAAGTTCACTTTTGCACAAGTTATCTGATTCATATTATATGTATATATATATTATAGTATATTTATATATCTTATATATATGATACTAATATATATTTTTTTATAATATACTATATATAAATATATTATTAATAAATAATCTAAATTTAACTAAGATCATGTTATTCGACTTCACAATAGTATATTATCTCGTTATTACTACTTAATAATCATGATCTCAATAACTCTTTTTACTTACTTATTATATTCACTAACTGATATATGTCCTAATATCCTTAACTTACTTTACTATATCTATGGTCTATTCTATTATATATATTATATAATATATATAGTAAGAAGTGATAACTCTTGTATTAGGTCACCTAACTCGGAAATTTCACTTTAAATTTTTTTTAATTTATATTACATGCGTTATTAAAAAAATTTAAAAATTAAAAAAATATAATTTAGTGGATAGGAGATAAAGAGACAGAGAGAGACAGTCATTAGTGAAAAGTAGAAAAAGAGTTGGAGATAGGACAGAACCTTGAGGAACACTACTGTTAATAGATTTAAAGGATGAACGGTGGCCGTTTACAACAGCTGCTATAGAATGACCGGAAAGGAAATCAGAGAGAAAGACACAGACAAAATGATAGATACCGCAAGATGAAAGCCTATAAAACAAAGCTTTTTGCCAGGCTCTATCGAATGCTTTCTTCATCTCTAGCGCCACAACAAAAGTTTCACCGAATTGCCGAATAGCGGAGAACCAAGAATCAGAGAGAAGAGAAAGAAAAGAGAGAGAAGAGAAAGAAGAAAAAAAAGAGAAAGAAGAGAAAGAAGAAAAAGGAGAGAAAGAAGAGAAAGCAGGGAAAGAAGAGAAGAGAGAGAGAGAGAGAGAGAGAAGAGAGAGAGAGAGAGAGAGAGAGGAGAGATGGAGATGTAGGAGAGAGAGAAGAGACGAAGTAGAGAGAGCACGAGTGAAAGAAGATCTAATTAGAGTGTTCTTTAATCGAAAGTCATACATGAAGATCAGAGATTGAATAGGTAGAATTAAGATGTTTGCAAATCTTCCTGCTGGAGATAGATTCGAAAACTTTAGAAAGAATAGAGATTAAAACGATAGAACTATAGTTAGAGGGTTGTCAAGGGGTCCCTCCTTTTCAAGCACAGGTTGAATGATCACACTTTTCCAGCAAGACGAAAAGATGGAAGTGGATAGAAGGAAACGAAATAGTTCAATCCGTTATCGTTTTTATCATTTGTGCTTACGCTCGATAACAAATGCTTACCCAGTTTTAGCACGAATTTCGTGCATAAACGTTTGCGATTTCGTGCTAGGCTTGCTTTTGTTTACAAACATTTGGAATCAGCTGTTGTGATGGACCACGTGGTTTTGGAATAAAGAAATAAAAAATAACAAATGGTTTATATTATAAATAATTAATTGATCAACTATTGTGATGGAGTTTATCGATTTGGAAGAAATTAGATTTAAAGCTATTTTCATTGAATGAAGCATTCATTAATTCTAACGGACCTACGACGCCACCATCTTGATTGTTTACATATTTTCGTAAGAACGTGCTTAAACTCGGCAAGCACGGGAAATAGCAACCTTACAGAATTAGGAAATAAAATAATAATAATAATAATAATAATAATAATAATAATAATAATAATAATAATAATAATAATAATAATAATAATAATAATAATAATAATAATAATAATAATATTTCTTACGTTTCGTAAGCACAAATGCAAAAACGAAAACGGATTAGTTAGGCAGGGAGCAAGTTCGGAAGCATAAATTTTAAAAACAACAGGAGGAAAACCATCAGGACCATACGCCTTCTTAATGTTAAGCTCAAAGGAAGAGCAGAAAAAAATGCATCTTTAGAAGAAATTGCGATGCTAGACATGAATGAGTTGGAGGAGGTGGAGTTGGAGGAGGTGGAGTTGGAGGTGGAGGTGGAGGTGGAAGGTGGAGGTGTGGGTGGGGGTAGGGGGGGGTGTATGATTTTGTGTTGGGGGTGGAGTGGAGGTGGAGGTGGAGGTGGAGGTGGAGGTGGAGGTGGAGGTGGAGGTGGAGGTGGAGGTGGAGCTCCAGAATCATCAATGAAATGTTTGAGCGAAGAGTTCAGCTTTAAAGAAGATAATATGGATGTTATGCCATCGGAAGATAATATAGGAGGAAAGAGGAAATAGCAAAATTAGCTTTGACATTTTTTTTTTGCAAAATAAGAATAAAAATTTTCTGAAGCAGCACCGCCACTAATTTTAGCTACGAGACGCCACTGATCGTCGCGTACGTAGGCATAACATTCGCCTTTGACTGAAAATTGGGTACAGAAACAGTAGGAGGGAACAGACTAGGGATTTCTGTCAGAGCTCTCAAACATCTGCACTTTGGTTGAGAACGAGAAATGAAGTCTAGAAGAAGAGAGGTGGTGTTCAGCAACGGAAGAAGAGAGGTTGTGTTCAACGAAGGAAGAAGAGAGGTGCTGTTCAACAAAGGAAGAAGAGAGGAGGTGACAAAGGAAGAAGTGAATGAGTTCAACGAAGGGAAGAAAGATGTGAGTGTTCAACAAAAGAAGAAGAGATGGTGGTGCTTCAAACAAAGGAAGAAGAGAGTGGTGTTCAACAAAGGAACAAGAAGAGAGGTGGTGTCTCAACAAAAGGAGAAGAGGGTTCGTGTTCAACAAGGAAGAAGAGAGGTGGTGTTCAAGAGGAAGAAGAGAGATGGTGTTCAACAAAGGAAGAAGAGAGGTGGTGTTCAACAGAGGAAGAAGAGAGATGGTGTTCACCAAAGGAAGAAGAGAGGTGGTTTAAAAGAAGAAGGGTGGTGTTCAACAAAGGAATAAGGGGTGGTATTCAACAAGGAAGAAGAGATGATGGGTTCAACAAAAGAAGAAGAAAGGTAGGTGTTCAACAAAGGAAGAAGAGAGGTGGTGATTCAACGAAATGAAGAAGAGCAGAGGACCAAGAGTAAAGAAGAGAGGTGGTGTACAACAAAGGAAGAAGAGAGTGGTGTTAACAGAGGAAGAAGGAGATGGTGTTCACAAAGGAGATTAGAGGTGAGTTGTGTTTGCAACCAAAAGCGAAGAAGAGACGTGGTGTCCCAAAGAAGAAGGCAGGTGCGTATCAAAAAAAGAAGAAGAGAGGTGGTGATCAACAAAGAAGAAAAGAGGTGGCGTTCAACAAAAGAAGAAGAGAGATGGTGTTCACAAAGAAGAAGAGATGGTGGTGTTTCAACAAAGGAAGAGACGAGTTCGTGTCAAAAAGAAAGAAGGGTTGGTTCAGCAAGGAAGAAGAGAGGGGGTGTTCGTCAAATGGGGTAAAATACAAATGTTCCCGAAGGTTACAGAAATAATGAAGATAAAGGACGTGCACCCAGAACAAGCCGGCAATTCTGTGATTCACCAACCCATACCACAGGGGCGTCGGCTCGTCCAAGTCGGTGATGGGGAGTCTGGCATGAGGAGCATATGCTTTGGAAGCCTCCTCTCTTGGCTCTCTGGACCAGTTGTTTCATTGCCATTTTTTTAAATACTTTTTTTAGAACAACAGGCCCAGTATACAGCAAGAATTGGACGTACCTGGAAGATACAGCTTGGGTAGGCAGGTCTTTATATAATATATATATATATATTTTATTATAATATATATATAATATATATTATTATATATATATATATATAATTATATTTACATCTACATTATTTAGATCTAAATTTAAATTATATATCATCTCTCAGGTAGGGTTTTCGCCCTGTGCAGTTGGACCAGCATCTTCTTCCTTCTGGCCCGGAAACTCTTGCATCAACGAGAACTCTGAGAACTATATTCTCGGGGCGCTATGGTTTCTGATTGCTCGGTCCTTGAGTGTATACACTCAGTAGGGTTTAACCCTTTCAATGGAGCTAGCTTATTCTTCCATCCGGGATCTAAAGTTTTCTACTAGATTTTCTGGAAAATTCGAGTTTTCAGGCACATAAGTTTCCAATGTTGGTCCAGGAGTTGTACAAGAAAAAAAGTAAAGGGCCAGGGTTTGCTAGCCCTGTCGCCCTATAAAATATAATTATTGTAATAATACTAATAATATAATAATATATATATATTATATATATAATATAATATTATATATATTATATATATATAATATATATATATATATATATATATATAAATTATATAATATATATATATGATATACTATATATATATATACTATTATATATAATCATATATATACTATATATATATATATAGATATAGATTATAATATATAATAAAATTATATATTATATAGGCCGTATCATATATCATACATATTAATAATAAGATTACATATTAATAATTATTAATACGTACCTATTTATTTGGATGAAAAGCTTGTTATTATATTCCAATACTAATTTTAAAAGCACATTCCAATTGAGTAATTCTTAGGCCTATCATTTTTCGAAAAATATAGCTTTGGTTTTTAAAGTCTAAATTCTAATGTAAAAAAAGCGCGTTTTTTTTTTTTTTCTTAATAGTAATCTACACTATATCCATGCTATTTCAATTATTTTATGTATAGAATGCTAAATACCACTTAAATCAGTTATATAAAATTAATATTCAATATGTTCAGAACAATCAGACACATTCGGTGCACATTTCAAACAACTGCCCAGCACACATTTCGTACTATTTACAGGAATGAGAGAAAGGTTCATATTTGCGATTATGGTAGACAATAGCCCCTTCGCCTTATAGTGATATAGAAAAATGACGTCATTCGTCCGTCCGTAGCAAAGAATTTTTAACTCTTACGATCAGAGTAGGAGCGAAGAATTTCCTAAATGAATTCCTTTATTAAGCTATTATTACTTGTGGTGTTTATCTTTAAGTTTATGATGCAAAATAGACTTCTTATTTAACTTTTACATCAAATTTTATTAATTTAGTATACTTTTACGCAATTTAACTTTCAATTATTTAAAACTAAAAAAATATTGGAAATTATATACGGCCCGCTGATGCTGTGTTAAATAGAGGTGTGACTCCTGTCAGCATCAGCGAGCAAAGTGAGCACGATGAGTGGTGAACCATTGAGTGATATGGGGTATACCATAACGCATCATAAATGGCCAATGGGGTAATCTCATTGCATTAGGTGCCGTACTTTCTAACCTATATATTTATATTATATATATATAGTATATATATATATATATATATATTTATATATTATTACTATATATTATATATATAATATATATATTATATTATATATATATATTATATATATATATATATATTATTTGCGGGGCGAAATGAAAGCTTCCTTTCAATATAATGACTTTAACATGGTTTTTGATATGCCAATATAGTATTTTCTCGGCCCACACCACATTCAAATCAACAAGTACAAATTAAAAATCTATCATCCTTTGCAAGTGACACATGAAAGTCCATTTGTTGTTCATTATCATTTTCATTCTCAAACATAGAAGTATTTTGATCGAGTATAAGCTGGTGCATTATTACATTGCATATTTTCATTTTCTTTTTTACTCCTTTATTTTGTAAGTAGACAAAAGGTTAGATTTAAGCAGGTCTTCGATCGCACCGTTTTTGATGCGAGGAGATTTTTTATAAAATTAGTAAACGTATTATATCATATATATATATATATGTCGTTTAACTGAACACTATAAATAAAAAGTTCTATATTAAAGTCTCTCTCTCTCTCTCTCTCTCTCTCTCTCTCTACTCGTCTCTCTCTCTTCTCTCTCTCTCCTCTCTCTCTCCTCTCTCTATAATATTATATATATATATTATATAATTATATAATATATATATATAATATATATATATTATATATTATTATTATTATTTATATATATATTATATATATTTAGTATATACAGTATTTATTTATATTATATATTATCATTATATATATATATATATCATATATATATTATATATAATATTATTATATAATATATATATATATATTATTATATATTATATATATTATTTATATATATATATATATATATTATATAATAATATACTATTATATAATATATATTATATATATATTATATATATATATGTTTATCTTCCTCTTTAGCTTCCAGATTGGCGTGAGGTTCGCAAACAACACCACAAACAGAACAGTTAAGTAGAAGACAACCTCTAAGTTGGCGAGCCCCCAACACCGGACAGACCCCCAGTTGGATCTCCGGTATCTGTTAAGGTTCTTCCCTGTTCAGGGTCACAACCTGGCCCCCCTCCTAACAAACCCAGCCATTTCCACCCTATTATGCACATTCTTCTACCCTCTGCCAAACTGACTTTCCTTTACATCAAGACTCACTGTTACTGAATAGTCAATCCACTTTGTTTTTTTATTCCCAGTCGGTCTTGTTAGCACCACTGTATCCCTATACAATCCGCTTACCAAC
The DNA here is from genome assembly GCA_015478945.1 of Trachelipus rathkii. Lineage (NCBI taxonomy): Eukaryota > Metazoa > Arthropoda > Malacostraca > Isopoda > Trachelipodidae > Trachelipus > Trachelipus rathkii. The sequence continues at coordinate 36,631 of JABUQX010076394.1, forward strand.
CGACTATCATCCATCATATCCATATGAACCAACTTTCTTACTACACTCTTCATTATATTCTTCATTTACGCCTTTCACACCACACACCTCCCCTCCCCCTACATACACACACACACACACAACACACACACACACACACACACACACACATATATATATATATATTAATATGTTTATACATTAAAATAATATAATATATTATTATATATAATATATATATATAATATAAATTATATATATAATATGCATAAAAATTAAATAAACAAACTTAAAGGGTAGTCAACAAAGATGATAGTGCATTGAGAATCAATGCATCTGATCAAACGATTGCGCTGCGAAGGATATATAGTTCTTTGGTGCATAGCGCATAATACTAGCGAATCGACTGCCTCTTCCTCGTTATTCTTCGGTAATTTCATGTTATTTTGCTTCCAAAGCTCTGATTCCGTGCGGGTATTAAATGATGCAGGTGACTGCAAAACGCGCCAAGGAGCAGGAACTGAAACAGCAAACTTTATCACAATACTGGACAGATATTTTATTTCCTCCTATTCTTTACTGTGCCTCAACTTAACACATCTGTTATGCGTAGCATTGACATGCTAAAACGTTTGCTCTATGTTACCAAAATATGAAATAAAATATTATATCATATATATATATTATATATATATATATTATATATATTCTATTATATATATATTATATATATATATATAGATATTATTATATTATATATATATATATATATATATATTATATATATAAAATATATATATATATATATATATATAATATATATAATATATTATCATATATATATATACTATATAATTATAATATATTATTATTATATATATATATATATATATATTATAATAATATGAATATCCAGTAGGATCTTTCACCGAAAAAGATATTTTATTAAAATTTTGTATATTTCCCACTTTAGAAGATTATTTTTTTTTTTAACCACATAGATATACAGTTAAAGTTGCCACGCCGCTTCAAACGGTCTGTAATACGAAAGAAGCTAATTAAAGATTATTAAGTTTAAATCTATTGCAAAACTAACGCTAACTTATCGTTACTTTACTTAACGTTTCATAACCTCACTTGATGTAATTTATTTTAAGATTTATATTTATTTCATCAAAAATTCTTTAAAAAAAAGAAAAACATGCCCTGGGCACCATGAGCGGTGTGTAGATTTGTATCGTAATGAAAAGAATGAAAATGATCAAATTTATCTCTTTTTCCCTCAAATAATTTACAGGAGAAAGAAAAATCCTACCGAATGTCCTATATATATATATATATATATATATTATATAATATATATTAATATATATATAATATATATATATATAGTATTTATATATATAGATATATCTACATTAATAATATATATAATATTATATATATAATCTATATATATATATATAATATATATATATATATATATATAATATATATATATTTATATATATATATATATATATATTATTTATATATATATATATATATATATATATATATATACTATATATATATATATATATATATATATATCTATATATATATATATATATATATATATATATTATTATATAATGATATTTAATTTATTTAAATATTGGTATATATCAATCTATATTTGATTTTTCTTTTAATGCTTATTCTCGTCTTTTACTTACTTGTTCTTTTTCCTCATTGGCGGTTTTAATTTTTTTTTTACCATCACTCAGGGCAGACCCCTATCAAGGAGGGGGGTTAAAGCGTATCAACGAGTTTACACTAGCGCAGATTTAAACCGGAGGAGGTTAATTCAGCAGGAAACACAAAGATGGGAAGAGAATTCACAGAGCAAGGTGCGCTAGAAATAAGAGCACCTCAGCGAACAAGCCTGGAGTTACTAATGTCAACACAAAGCTCATGGGCGTACACGGCATACATTGTGCTACGAGGTCGTCGTAAAGTCGGTGGTGATGAAAGTAGGAATAAGTTCGCCTCGGAGCACTTTCCGCTGCGGTTACCTATAGAAGAGATAAACTCCAACATCGCGCCCCGCAAAGAGTAGAGGGTTGAAATGAAAATGGAAAGTAAAAGAACAGTTTATAAGCCTTTGGCCTTTGACTCGACCCAGTCCAAAAGCCGGCTGAAACCAGAGCCCCCCCCACAGATATGAAAGCAGTACTCCACACAAGGGTGGATGAGACCCTTGTATAGTTGGAGTAACTGAGAAGAGGAAAAAAAGTCTCGCAGTCTAAACAGAACTCTCAGTTTCTTTGAGGCCGCCCTAGCAACCGTTGTTCTCTGAGGTTTCAAGACATCTTTTTGTTCATGTTAAAAGTCAGGATACTTTATTGTAAAGAGGAGTGACGAGAGAGCACGTCGAAGAGATAGGAAGTTAGAAGGGGCCTAAAGAGGCAAGATTTGTAGAACAAGTTAAGGTTTTTAAAGAATGATCTCACAAGTGAGACCACACTCCGTGAAATCTATCACAGATTACGAAATAGAATCGGAAAGATTAAGCGAGAGGAATTCTAGAAGTAAAGGAAGGGATCGATTTAAAATAAGTTGAGATGAATGGTTCGGCGTCATCGGAGAATAAGTGGATAGAGTTAGATGTGCAGGTGAGAGGAGATCATTAATGAAAAATAGGAGGTAAAGTGGAGACATAACAGAACCCTTGAGCGAAAAATTCGTCCATTAACCAACGACGATATGAAGCAATAAGAAGCTAGAGAAGGAGGAAATTCAAGGAGGGGAGCTTGAAAGTAGTGACGGTGCATATCCCCGGCAAATGATTTGGAAGTCGAAGCGCCCACTTCACAATATATACTACTATATATATATATATAATTATTATAATATATTATATTATATATATATATAAATAGTAATATATAATATTATGATTATGTTATATATATATATTATATAATATATATATATTTTATATTATATATTATTAATAATTTTATAATTTTTATATAATATTTTTATTATATAGTATGATTGTTATACTTAATATCATTTAATATAGTATCGTATATCTTTATATTATATTATATTTATTATAATATATATTTATTATAAATAATATTATTTTAATAGGTATTAATATATATTATATTTACACTTAATTATATTATATATGTTATATTATATTATATTATGATATATTATATTACGTAGTCAGATATATTTTTCATTAATTATTGCAAGCTATATTAAGATAAATATATAAAATACCTTATATATTACTAAATAAGTTACATCTAAGAGATAGTCGTGATTAAAACAAACGTCGTGGCTACCGTTTACTTAATTATTTATGTTACTAATACTCGATTAACTGTACGCACATCGCCTAGGCAACGTAAAGCCCGATAGTCGTGCTTTTACAAACTGTTTAGTATGCGTCTGTGCTTTGGTGTTGTGTCGTTGAATGATTTTTTGTGTAATTTCTAAAGAATTACATAAAACATGCGTAAATAATGTTTTTTCATTTACATTTTCATTGGGGTGTGGCAATATGCTGGTTTATTTGGATTAATGCTAAATTACATTTGAAAATTAAGCCTAGCTCTGTTTCTCGTAGATTGCAGTAATGCTCCTTGATTATATATTATTTGAGCGGCAATACAACTTGGACAGCTCGTAATTTCATACTCGAATGTCTGGCATGTTATATATTGACCATATGTGGCAGATAATGTTGCGTTTCGTTGGACAGAAATGTTGTCTATGAGCGACGATCATTTCTAGTTCTTATAAGTGTCTGTTCGATACGTAGTCATGCTGTTTGAAAGTAGTCCTCCCCAAGTACCTATCTCCATACGAATTGGTTTTGCAACTGTATAGTTGCAGTATGTCCCTCTATTGTCATACATTTGCAGTAAAGATTACTATTTATACAACATTGTCGTCGAAAGTGCATCAAATAGAGTTTTGATAACTCTGGTTATATATTTAGCTAGCAATTCGACATTTTGCTTTTACGAAAAAATTACCTCGCCTTTAAAAAATTAGAACGACAATATTCTTGTTATTCTAATTGTAAGGCTTAAGGAAATCAGGACAATATTTGGGCATCACTATATGTGTGAGCTGAGCTAGCAAATGCGTGTCCAACTCTCAATGATTGCTGAGCTCTTACGAAAAAGGACATTGACCTTAACTTTTTGAATGCAAAATAGTTTGAAGGTGAGACATAGCAAAGACGCAATACTGACGGATATCTGCATAGTGAAAACCGACGAAAGATATGTACATGAAGATATAAAGATCAAACCCTATGCATCCTAGTAACCCATCCAGAATACTGTAAGGTTTCTGATGCTTTCAGTGTGGAAAAAAGACTTGGGGTTCCAGATTCTTGAATCCCCAATTTCATTAATGTAATTCCAGTAGAGTTTGGCAAGTCAGTAGGTGTGAAATGTTATGATAATTTAAAGTAAATTTTTAATTTTATTAATTAATTGCAATATAATTTATGCTTTGATAATGGTTATTGTATTATTTAGATTTATTAGTGTATTATATTATTATTGATTATTATATTATTTTATTATTATTTTTTAATTATATTTATTTTGTTTATTATTTATTATTTATTATTTTCATTATTATTATTATATTATTATAATTAAAAATATGTGTCTATGTTCTCTAACGAACAATTTCTTAATTGAAAACGTGGAAAAATATTGGACTGAAATAAAAAGCCAATTTATAAATAAATAACAAGACCAATGGGGAATATTATGAAGAGACTCAGAAAATAAGTAAATAATTCCATTTCAGTCCAGAATTATATTTGTTTTTTTTCTTTTTTCTTTTATCATTATCATTCAAATTAGTTATAAAAGAATGTATGCCTAAACAACCTTTTACCACATACCTAAATTCCCGCTTTTTTTTCACTTCGGGAAAGAACCTTTTTATTTTAGCGGTATGTAATTGTATTGCTATGATGTATGATGTATGATATATGTATGTATGTATTGTATGTATGTATGATATGTATTTTATGTATTTATATGTATGTATGGTTGTATTGTTGTATGTAGTATGTGTGTATTTAGTATGTATGTATGTAGTAGCTATGACATATAGTAATTACGCAGTTAGTTGTATTGTATGATGTCTGTATGTATGTAATTTATGTATGTATGTATATTTTAAAAAGATATTATATAAAAATATATATAATAATTTATATATAATCATTTTTTATTAGATATATCAATTTTAAATTTTATCGATTTTACTGGACGTATTATAATATATATTTTTCATTATTAAAATATTTATAATTTAATCATACTAAATATATATACTTAGAATTCAGTAAAATCTTATCTTTAATAATAGTTAAAGTTAACTGATAATTTATAAATATTATCCTATATAATAATAATAATATATTATATCTAACCATTGTTAAATATATATATGTATTTACTTTGTTCGCCTACATCCCTCCATCAACAAACGGTCATTTCTACCTCGAGATATATAATATATACAACAAACAACAGTAGGCCAGGGTATCAGAGAGCGCTTAGGAAATAAGTCACTCTTCTATTT
>JABUQX010076395.1:0-10000 GCA_015478945.1 Trachelipus rathkii
TATATATATATAATATATTTATATATAATATATTATATTATTATATATATACTATATATATAATTTAATATTATATATATTATATTATATTATATATATATAAATATATTATATATATTAATATTATTATATATATTAATTATCTATATATCATGTACTCAGTGGCGATCTTCCAGTTCTATTATAATGTTTTAGCATACTTAACTCACTTACTCAATTATTATATATATATATATTATATATATTATATATTATATATAATTATATAATATATTTTATAATATATATATTATATATATTATTATATATTATTATTATATATTAATTTAATTATATATACTAATATATTATATAATAATATATATATAAAATTATTTATAATTAATTAATACTATAATATATATATATAAATAAAATTAAAAATTATAATAAATTATAAAATATAATTATAAAATATTTAAATATTTATATAGTATATTAAAATAATAAATAATTATATTTTTTTATAAATTTTAGTCCTATTAAGAACTTGCTGAATAACAGATAGACAATGTGTATATGATAGAGCTAATCGGTTATATTAATTTAATATAGGAGTTGATTATAAAATAGTCAATTATATATAATATTTAATCATTAATTTTTTATAATTGTCTAAGTAAATAAATAGGATAAAACTTACATTAGTCTAACTCCACAACCAGTATTTTAATGTTTGTTATACAAAAAATAAATAGGGTTATTAGGATTAACAATTGGTATTTGAGTACATATTGCACTCTTCTCTATGAATTTGGCTATAATAAATAACATTAACATTTAAACTGTATATTAAAACTGTACTAAAACCTGATATTGATTAATTTGTAAATTAATTATTTAAAGATAACTAATTGTTGAACTACGAAGGGTGTCTTAAATTAACAAAAAAGTTATAATTACTTTACTATTTGGAAATTCAAAATATATGAATATATTAATTTATGGAAAATTAAATTCTAGTAGATTGCTAGTAGCTTTCTAATCCATTCTGATTGAGAATCCTTGTAAATATAAGTAAATTAATTCATAGTAACAGGTATTCCTATTAATTATTATTAAAAAAAAATAAGAAGAAGTGTGGATTGATGGTTTATATTTATCAAGTGACATTTGATGTTTCAGTTAAAAATGATTGTAGGATTAGAAATTGACCTAACAAATCTATTTGTAGGTGAGCATCTGTATATATATTAGAAATTTTACTTTATTATAAAAAAAAGGAGTTTAGAGGTAAAGATAGATGAGCTATAGTGTACTTTTATTATATGGACTTTATAATTTGAATAATACTGCATATAATTTATAATACTAAATACTCAGTTAAGAATAATCTTAGAATTAATATATATAATATTAATATATATTAATAATATATATATATATATATAATTTATTTATAATAATATAATATCTATATATTATATATTAATTATATATTATATTATATATATAGATATTATATATAAAATTATATATATATATTAATATATATATACTATATATTAATAATTATAATTATATATGAATATATAAATTAAATATATATAATTTAATATATATATTATATATATATATATATATATATATACTATTATAATTATATATATATTATATATATATATTATATATTATATTATATATAATATTATATTATATATATAATATATATATATATATATATATATATATATAGTATATTTTTATATTAATTAATTAATATATATATATATATGTATATATATATATATTAAATTATAGGTATGTGTGCAAGTAGTATTTGATAAAAAATTAGAGGCATTAACGCATTTAGATGATAGAAGTTGGTAGTTGATGTTGAATAAAATATATTGTTAAAGCGTAGGGAAATGTTATAGTGCGTAGTTAGTAGTTATTGGGAAATATATATACGACTGTGGCTTGGGAGACCCGAAGAAAAAGTGGAATCTAGTTCAGTAATAAATAGGAATGTCATAGGCGGTAAGAGTATATCATTGTTAGTAGATTAGGGTATAATAAGTAAGTGGCAAGAAAAAAGTGCATTAATAGGAGTGAATGCATGGACGGGGTTATTTTATTGTAGAAGCTTCAGGAGGAGGAACCTAATATTGTTGTATATAAATAGCCCACCTGTGGCAAAGGAGATGAACGCCTACACTTAAGGAAGTTATGTTATATATAATAGTGAGGGTCTGTTCGATGGTCTCACATTTATAAATGCACTCTATTAGTAGTAGTGGATATTTTCTGACTGCGGCGATGTTACTCCTATTTGAATATGAGTATAAAATGAGTGAGGCTGTATGTAAAGCTAGGTCTTTTATTATCTTTTTCGACTTTAGCGTTCAATATTCTTCTTACCTACTACTTTTTCTGTTATTATCTAGTACATATTATATATAATGCTGCGTACTAAAACTACTTACTCCATATATACCTACTATCTATTTAATAGTGAGTGAGGAGAAGTAGTTGGTAATAATATTAATATATATATTATAATATATTAATATTAATCATATAATATATATATTATTATTATATATATATATATATATAATATTATAATATATATATATATAATTATACTATATTATATATATATAATATATTAATAATTAATAATATATATATATATATATATTATATATATATATATAGTATATATTTTATATATATATAATTATTAATATTAATATTCTAAAAAAATGCAAAAAATAAATTTATGTTCCATCCTCAGGCAATAAAATAAAGACAAAAAATAAAAATAAAATAAAAAAAATAATAAAATAAAAAAAAAATAAAAAAAAAACGTGAAACAGCAGTTAATTAAAGACAATCAAAATTAATATATAATGAATAAAATAAATGTGTGTATTTTTTTAAGTCCATAGTAGTTTAGGTTTTAGAATGTGGTACTAAAATTTAAGTACATTTGTGAGGTTAAATTTTTATATCTACAAAAATAAATAACAAATAAATAATACTTCTTTCTTTATTAACATATTTTTATTATGTTGAAGTAGTCATACTTTCGTTAACATTTTGTAGTATTTTGTACATCAATCATCTTCATGATTCCTAATTATTATACAATATATTTTATGAGTATTATATTTGTATTGTTAAGGTAAAGTATTTCGTTAATGACTTGATGGTATGTTATTAAACCATTTTTTTTTAATATTTTTAATTTTTTTATATATTTTCTAATTTGATTAAATTTATTTTTTTTTTATTTAATTTTATTCTATGCATATGTTCCATATATACTTTATTAATATTGTTTAAATAAAATATAAAAACAAAAACACCTTAATATATTTAAAAAAAAAAAAATTTTTTTTGTTTGAAATATCTTCGACATCGTACAAATACATCACAAATAATTTGCTGAACATTGCAACAAATAATATTTCTCTGAATCATATTGCTCTGAGGTAATTATAAAGTGTCTTGATACATCGTCTTCATTTAACTTTTTTTTATTAATTTTTTTTTAATCCATCACCAGCTTGGGTTGCTCACCATAATATTATTATTATTATTGTTATCTTGATTATTTATAGAGGTGAGATATGAAATAATATTATAGCTTTGAATTAAACTTTATCTATTGCTTTCTCTATTTATATTATTATTATGTTATTATTTATTATTATTTATATTTATTTCATTTATTATTATATTAATATTATTTATATAATTTATATATTTATTTAATTATTATTTATTTATATTATACTTTAAATGCTCATTATTTCGATAAATATTAATATAATTAATTATTATTATTATTATTATTATTTAATATATATAATATTAGTATATTAATATATTTATTTTATTAATATTATAATTTATTCTTATTATAATTAATATATATTATATTTAATATTTATTTATTATATTAATTATTTAATTTTTATTTTTATTTATATTATTAATTATTATTTATTCTTATTATTTTATTATATCTTTTAAAGATTGGTTAGTATATATTCATTTAAGATGCAGTATTAAATTAACAAGCTTTATGCTTGGAGGTTAACTTATTTCAAACAATTTATTTTTATTCTATAATATATAATAATTCGGTCACTCTATATCTTTTTATTTGATTTTACTATCAAGTAAAATTAAAAAAAAAATTAATATAGTTTTTTAATTCTTTAATATTTAATTTCATATATGTTTTTCTTTATTTTGGCAATATATTAATCTAGTGTTTTTATCATATTATATAAATTTAATACTATGAGCTCTAAAAATCATTAAACTTCTATATATTTTTTACACTCAATGAAAATATAATATAACTCCTAAATAAATATATTATTGATTCCTACTTGCATACATCTGTGACTTATCAATTTTAATTTAATAATCATATGTATAATGAGTATACTATTGTTAATTAATAATATATGAAAGTTGTCATGGTGCATATAAGCCTATTTTTATTTAATGTTATATTATTTCTGTTTCAATAAAAGAATTATAATAATAATAATAGTTAAACTAATAATAATACCTATACACTAACTTAATATGATAATCCTACATCTAACTAAATAAATACGTAATTTTGTAAATCAATAAACCTAATATAATTTTAACAAACATTATTTTAGTAATACCTAACTTAATACCTAATCACATTATAGACTAAAATCCATAATACACTAATACAATATAATACATATACCTAAACTCTATACCTAAATCCATATAATATCAATAAACCTATAACATTAACATTAAATCAACTTATAATAATAAAACTCAATTAACATCTAATAATAATAACTATAAATAATTAACCATATCACACTTATCCAACCTTATACATTTAAATCATAACCTATTCTAACCTAACACGATTCTTTTCAAACATAAATTTATCCAATAGTAAATTAAGTTTCATTTTTGTATTTATACACTGTAATAATGCAAAGTAAATAAAAACACTTCTTGACGGATGTAGTGCGAAATTATTATTTAAGACCTCTATAGGGAAAACAATTTAATACATGAGATTACAATTTAATTATATATTTTTAGTGATAAGTTAATTGATTATATCATTAATATAATTATAATATATTTATTATCTCATCTTTTTTATTTATTATGTTATTGTATCACATGTATTTATTATCATTGATACTTATTATGTCACTTTTTAGTTTCTGTGAAATCTCATATAATATATACACTTTTGTATGTGAGCTATTATTATATCATATTATACATTCATTTTGCATAGTGTTTTCTATCTCATGAATTTATTTGCAGTTCTACATTACTATTATTTTATATTTACTTATTATATATTTATTTATTTTTAATTTATTTATTATTATTTAATTTGTTGTGTTTTGAAATATATTATTTGATTGAAATATATTTATGATTTATGTAATATTATAAAATTAATATTATTTTATAATAATGTTGTTTTTATATTTTCATTTTAATTCATATAGTTATTTAACGTTCCATATTTCATAATTTCATTTTCATTTATAATATATTATATATTATTTAATTTTTTTTGCATACATTTTTATTAAACACTACAATTTAGCTCTATTTTATGGACACCTAAGACGTCAACTTTACAACTTTCATAACTTAATCATAATCTAATTAATATAGAAAAATATTAATTAAATAATAATTATCAACAATAAATTAATCATATAAATAAATGTAATTTTTACTGATATAATAAATGACACTTTGACATATAAATTAAGATATAATTTCAAAATAAATATATGACTCCGAAACATCATTATACGTTTTAGAAAAAGTATATAATTTAGTCAAATATAGTATTGCAATAAATAAATTATTAAAAAGCACAAATAATGATAAAGTAAATAATACTAATTATAAATACAAATTAAATAATAAATACGATAAATATAATAATAATAACAATATAATATTAATAATAATAATAATTAATCACAGTTACAAGTATATTATTTTATTATTATTAATATAGTAATTAATAATTTTCTCAAACATTCTAAAGAAATTATACCCTTGCGTAAGCCTAAATTATCCAATCTTCATCATTATACGAATTATATATCTAATTTAGTGTGCGAACATTACTCTAAATATTATATAATATTTAATATTATTATTTATATTATTATATTATTATTATTTTTTATTAAATTATTTATTTATTTTTTATTAATGTGAACATATCCAATAAGATTATACATAATTAAATCATTTTCAGGTTTATGCTTTACTAATTAATATATATAATATATATATATTTATTATAAAGCAATGTAATATATTATTTTCATAGTTCAAAATGAAAGTTTCCCTATATATATATATATATATTATATATTTATTATATACTATATATTATATATATATAATTATGCTGTAACAAAATAATTTGTTTATGCTATTAATCGAAAATGATAATATTTAATGAAATGCCATGTATACCTGCGTCATTTAAAAGAATGGACCAATAACAATAATTCCTTTTTCACACACATATATGAGCTCGCACATAAATACAGGCGCATAAGCATATATATATATATATATAAATATATACTATAATAATATATATATATATATATATAAATATATATATTATATATAATATATATATATAATCATTATTATATATATATATATATATATATATTAATATATATATATATATATATATTAATAAATAATAATATATATATATATATATTATTATATATATTATATTATATATATATTATAATTATATATATAATATATATATATATATAATATATATTATATATATATAAAAAAATTAAAATATATATCAGCGGTGTATACATATTTCTTCTTTCTTTAAGAAAATCCGACCCATCATGCCTGATATCTTTTTTTTATCAGAATAAAATTAAGTAGTACCATAGGTAGATTACTAAAGTTTAAAAGATTGGGTAAAACAAAACATGTGATTTTAGAATAAATTTAAAAAGTAAAATCAACTACATTTAGGAAATAACATTATAATATTAAAATTCATTTTGTAAAGATTTTCCCCTTCCTACCCTAGACTTAAAAGTAAAACTGAAAGCTATGGGCGTACGGGTAGATCTTCATTTTTCATATTTCTATAAAATTATAGGAAAAAGCCACAGCGTCATTACCTTTGCTGTTCGCACAGCGAAAAAATAACTGCGGAAATTCCGCGAGTCACGAAACCTTCGTTTCACCGTACGAATATATTTGAATTTTTTTTTTTTTTTTTTTATTTTTTTTTTCTTTTTTTTTTTTTTTTTTTTTTCTTTTTTTTTTTTTTTTGAATTCTTCTCTCTGCGTCTCTCTCTCTCTCTCTCCTCTCTCTCTCTTCTCTCTCTCCTCTCTCCTCTCTCTTCTCTTCTCTCTCTCTCTTCTCTCTCTCTCTCTTCTTCTCTGTATATATATATATATATATTTATATATATATATATAATATATTATATATATATATATATATATATATATATATATAATATAATTATATATTATATAATTATATATTATATTATATAGCTGCCTTACTCTCAATTTGCATCATTGATCACTGAAATTATATATATATATCTATATATATATAATATTATATATATATATAATATATATATATATAATATATATATATTAATATTATATATATATATACTATATTAGTAATAAAATATTAATATATATATTTTTATATATATATATATAATATATATTTATATATTAATATATTTATATATTATAATATTAATATATATATATATATATATATATATATATATATTATTAAATATATATATATTAATATATTTATATTACAAGAAAATAAATCGCCACGCTCACGGGCAGAGCCCTAATTTAGGAGGGGGTGTACTCAATTAACGTGGGCAGTGAACGAAGCAAGCCACAAAGGGAGGAATAGCTTTCACATTTTCGCCACCCGAGCCGACAAGTTGCAAACGCTGGGACTCCTCACTTTGTTTTGCCCGAGTTCTCTATCACTGAGGAGTCTAGTTGCGCTTTTAGTATAAATAATAGAATAGTAAAAATATATTATATATATAATATATTATATAATATTATCATCTTATATATAATATATAATATATATCTATATATATATATAATATATATTATATATATATATATTATATATATATATATATATATATGATAATAAAAATTATTGATTTTTTTATTTTTTGTACATAATATGATTTAAAATATTATATTCATGTATTTTATAACTATATTATTTCACTATTTATTCACCATTTAATATATTAAATATTATTATCAACTAGATAATATCCTATTAACTTATATTAAGAAAATGGACTTACTATTGAGATTATATTATATTATATATATATATTGATATTATATATATATATATATATATATGATATAATATATATTATATATACTTATATTATAATATATATATATATTAATATTTATAGTTATAATTATATATATAATATATTTAATTTACAAGTGAATGATGATTTTCAAGATAAATCAGTACACGAAAAACTGCATATTGAAATCTCGAAAATGTTTAGGTAATGGTGTGATGATCAATCTTTTAGGTTAGACACAGGCGTTTTTGTGGTGGCATAACGAAGTTCAAGGTTAGTAGAATAACAATCATTGAGGAATAGAGACATCGGAGTTATAATCTCATAGCTCGACCATCACACATCTCTGTGAAATGTGTGGGAAAGATCTTATTCTTCCGACCGCTCCGGAATGATCGTCGTCTGTTAATATTTGTTAATGGGCTTATAAGAGGACCGACTCAAAAGAACTGGTCAAACGCCGTATTGTGATTAAATATGTGACCAAGTTCCTGACTGCCTACCAAATGTAGCGATGCATTGATGTGTGTACTGTGTTTTTTAGTGCAAAACTGATAAATACTTTTGTCTAATGACTGTGACGAGCGAAATGACCTGGGTTTACGATTATAACTCTGAAGCGAAGCAACGATCTTTGCAACAATGGAAGAATGCACAACCTCACCAAGACCCCTCCCTCCTCCTCCCCCCCCCCCAAAAAAAAAACAGGCAAGCTCCAAGCACTGTCAAAATCACATTATTCAGGGATACCGGACGAAAAAAAATTGGCCTTTAATATGTCTCAGGCAATACCACAGAGAATAAAAAAAGGTGAAACGACCTCAAACAAAAAAAAAAAAAAAAAAAAAGTGAATTGATTCGAGAACTAAAAGAGAAAAGTTAAGAATGAATTCATTGCTGAAGTTACAGAGGGGTCATTGATAAATGACAAAAATAAGGTTGAGGGACGAGGGTAGAACAGAACCTGTGCGGATACTCCAAAATACAAAGTCTAGTATTACATGAGCTATAAAGAGAAATAATCCTGAGAGACCTTTTGGAAAGTTCACTGGACCAGACTCTATTTAAAACTTAAGAGATATTTTCAGAACATCAGCAAAATATTCAACGTGATTACGAAAGATGGAGGAGAAAAGGTTAAAGAAATATAAAAAAAAGTTAGTGAAATGTGAAACGTACTTTTTGAGAGTTGATTAAACCTTTGACCGAAGGCAGAAGTCTCTCCGCCGTCGTGCCATGGTAGCGCGCGCGCGCACTCAAGTTTAGACATGTGTGCATCAAATAATTTTCCCTATTGCAAACAATGACTTCAAGGATTACAGTAAAATTAATATAATATACCGTAAATTGTGAAAGTTAAGGTTAGATTGAAAGGATTATATAGCAGGATAGGTCGATAGTTGAATGACCTGCAAATTCCCTTTTTAAGAAAGGACTGGAAGAAAGATCGTCTTAGCAAGAGTTGTAAAAATACAAACTAATAAATAAAAAAAGAAGCAGAATTATCAAGAAAAGATGTAAGATTATACGAACCTATTTTGAGAACCAAAGGAACGTAACCT
>JABUQX010076395.1:15000-43224 GCA_015478945.1 Trachelipus rathkii
TAAACAATCTCCTTAATGTAGGGTTCATCCCTTGGCAAAGGTGGGCTACAACAATACCCCTCCCCCACAAACCCGCAGCATTCACTCTATTATGCACTTTTTTTCTTGCCTCTGCCCAAACTCACAGTTCTCTCCGCCAGGCATTCCTTTACTGACCAATCCACTTTTTCTTCGGTCTCCCAGCCCAGTCGATTCCCAACACACTCGCCACTATACATCCGCTTAACCAATATTTTCACACAACACAACTCCCTAATGCGTTCATTCCTCATTTTATCAATTCTACTCACACCTATTTATATTATATATATTATATATATAGTATATATATATATATATATATATATATATATATATATATATATATATATATAATATATAATATATATATAATATATATATATATATATATATATATATATATATATATATATTTTTTTTTTTTAAACATAATATAAAATAATTATATATAGAATATAATATATATATAATATATATATATAAAATTATACTATATAATAGGTAGTATATATATATATATATATATATTAATCTAATTTCTTAAGCAGGGGTAAAAATTATTGCAGATTATTCAATTAAGACCTATAATAAAAGCACTATAGCTCTTTCTCCCAAACTCCTTTTTTTATAAGTAAAATTCAATTTAAGATGTCCAAGATTTTGTTAGGTCAATTTCTACCTTACAATCATTTTTCTGAAACATTCAAATTGCTGTAAATAACCACATCCACCTCTTCTTTTTTTTAATAAACACCATGTTATTACTATTTCATTTCACAAATAAAAATTCTTATACTTCATAAATAAAATTCATATTTGATTTTCCAAATGTAAAGTAATTAAACTTTTTTGTTATTGAAATTCGTTTGCCACTTAGTTAATTGTTTATCTGTCAAATTCAGTTCGTTGGAATTATTCTGAATTTTAACAAATACTCAAGGTTTCCCAGCAGATATAATCAATGTACAGTCATCAGTAGACAATATTCAGTAACCCTATTTTTTAATAACAATCAAATTATTTAAGGGGAGTAAATAAATTGTGCCTGACAATAACAAACTAATAATTATAATACTTTTTATCTACTCCTATTATATAACCATTAAGCTCTAAATTAACATATTGTCCTCTGTTATTCAGCAAGTTTTTTAATCCAATAATATATATATTATATATATATATATACTATATACTATACTATATATATATATATATATAGTATATAATATATATTATTATAATAGGTGAGTGAGATATATATATAGTATATATATATATATGATAATATCATAAATATATATATATATTGAAGAGAGAGTAGCAAAAAGTACGAGTCGCGCCTGATATATAGATAATATATAGTATATATATAATATATATTTATATATATATATATAATATTATATATATTACTATATATATACTATATTATATACTATATATATATATATAGTATATATATATATATATGTTTAAAATAAACTTAAAATTGGCTTACCTTATTTATAAATATGAGTTGTAACTAAGAGGACGCTAACGGCCAATAATATAAACAGTTATCGACACTCTAAATCATTACACACACATTCTCCGCCTACTTCATTTGAGCACGAAAATTTTCACCTTTTTTAATTGATTGAAAATAGCGCATATTACGCGATGATTTCCTACCCACTTTTGATTCAATTTACATTATATACTTTATTATGGAAGATTTCCTTTTGGACTATTTTCGCAAAAAAAAAAAAAAAAAAAAATAAAAAAAAAAAATAAGAGACTTTTTCGTAACATTATGAAAGTTTGTAAAAGATCGATTGTTTCTATATGTTAACTCGTGCTAAGCCGAGCAGCACCGACAAAGTAGCTCTTAAATATATATATATATTAATATTATATATATATAATATATTATTATATGTATATTTAATTTTAACAATTAATTTATTTATTTATATATTTTTTATTATTTTTACAAAAAAATTTAATTTAAAATATATTTAATTTTAATATTTATTATATTATAAATTATATAAATTTATTAAATGAAATTTTAATTTTATTTTTATATTATATATATATATAATATTATATTATATATATATATGTATATATTTATATATATATATATATATATATATTATATATATTATTGAAACAAATATTCTATTTTTTTATGTCTGATAAAGAAATGATATATATGTAATATTATATCTATAATATATATATATATATATATATATATATATATATATATATATATCAGGTTGATAATTTTTTATTTTCAATAAATTCAATGATTCTTTTTTTTTTTATAAATCAATTTTTTTTAGCTTTTCATTTAATTCAAGAACTTAGAGGCAAAATATGGTAGAAATGATAATTAATATAATAGCTATCATTTAACTTTAATGAAACACCTAACTTAGAGGTGGACCGAATATCTATTTTCCATTATTAGCAAATGTGAATGATATTCTAATATTTTTTTTAATATTCGGGAATGCGAATGTAAATGCGAATATATTTTTTAATATTCGCGAATCCGAATGCGAATATCATACATTTATATTAGTGCACAGCTTTTTATATAAGGCATTAGTCGAATATTTTCTTCGGTTATTGTGGAGCTAAGCGTAGTAAGACGAAAAATTTGATTTTTTTTCTATAATCGTTTTTTTTTTTTTTAATATTTTTCCTACCCAATACCCATACATGATGAGGTAAACAACATTACCATATCTAATGCTTTCGGCTTAGGTCTGAAAATCGTTAAGGTTATGATAAGATTTAGTAAGTAGACACAGATTTATTGTGTATATTTATTAAAACTAATCATAACCCAAACTTATTGGGTCCTAAACCGAATCGTAACCTAAAAAAAAAAATGTAACAATTTTTTTTATGTGGCAGAGTTGCATTGGAAGTCTATCGAAACATCGATTATCGTTAAAAAAATCTCTATGTTTTTATACTACGCTTAGCTCCATAATTACCTTTGCTTTGGTTTTAACACTTTAGTCACAAAAAATTAAACGAATAAAATACTTTCAATTTCCTATGTTTCTAGGATACAGAACTAGGACCCACTTTTACACCCATTCCACCAACTCTTTTCCCCACCCTCCGCCCTTTGAAATAAAACACACTTCATTAATTTAAAAACTACAGGGTGATAATATAATCAGTTGTTGAAATATATTATCGAAAGGTTATTCTACAGAAAATAATAATTTTTCTGCTGTTTCTGAAATCAACTACGTTTTACATCATAGATCAAACTAGCACAACTAAGGAGACGTTCACTAACAACACTTAAGGAAGGACAAGCAAGGTAAGTCCTTGCTAACTGTGAAAGATCTGGATACGTCTCCTCATGCATCTTCCACCATACAAGAAGGTTAACGTCAGGGCAAATGCATTTTCCTGTGACTTACCGGTCGACGATTAAAGTGACGCCTTTTCAGACAGCTGATCGTCTTCATTATCAATACTTGAATGTATAATTGTATTCATGAAGTCAGTGACTAGTGGATGGTTTTGAAGCAACATTTCCTTTTCTTTTCTTTTTTAAATTCTTTTGGATTTGGATTTAAGAATTTCTTCACGTTTTCGACTGGAGATGATTTTAACCCTTTCCCAGAAAAACTGAGAAGTCATTTTTTTTTTTTTTTGAGGGGGGGGGGGTCCAAAGACGTAGCAGTGGAATCTAAGTCGCTGCACTCTCTGAAAGAGAACCTTTTGTTGCTAATTTATTTTCATTTTTATTCCTTGACCATCATTTTTTGAGGACAGTTGCTACTACTCTCTTCAGAGTGGTTAGAAGAGGACTGATGTCCGCTATTGATGACGAGTTTTTGCTGATTATCTTGGCGATATCTTCAAAGGGTTGGAGTACAGTTAGTAAAGAATTGTTTTGGGATGTTAAGATATTTATATTATCGTTAGAGAGAGCCATACAAACAGTCAGACAAATTAGGTTCTTGCATCTTTATCATCCTTTACAGAGTTCTGTCCTAAGCGTGGTAACGTTATGTATTACTAAAAGTTGTTGAACATTAGTACTTCATTTAGTTCTCCTTGAATCAAGGTCGAATGATTAAAGTGTGCCGCAATTGACCTTCATTTTCGGAGAACTTCGTTGAAGATTTCACACCTTTTTCAATGTCAAGGTGAAGTGGCTGAAAGTAGCAATCATTTATACTCACACATCAAAGGAAATACTACAGAGATATTGTTTGTGAGAAAATTTATGACTATGTTAAAACTATGATTTCAGAATTGAAAACCTCTATCAAACACTCATCCAAGTTAGCTTCCTCCACCGACGAATCAGCGGTTTCTTTGTTCTCTCAGACTAGTCATGCCGTAATCAAGGATTTCAAACGCCACAATTTTGTGATGTGCGTCAATCGGGTGAATATCTCAATAACCTATTTAATGGAATGTTAAATGGCGAAATGCAACCTATCTCCAGATTATATTCACTGTGCCATGAGAGATGCTAGTGTCAGTGCCAATATAAAGAAAACTCTCCTTATTTCTTGGTGAGTAACTATTATATATATATATATATATATATATAATATTATATAAGTATATATATATATATATATATATATATATATATATATATATATATAGATTCTTTTCGATATATACTATATATATGTATGCTATATTACAGTTTGACTACCACTCAAGGGCAGACCCTAGTCAAGGAGGGGGAGGGTGTTGAATAACACATTGAAAATTTCGTCATCTAACGCAGATTTCGCAGATGAGCACAGACGCAGGCCTTAAAGTGAGGGAGGTTAAATTCAGCAAGAAACACAAAAGATGGAAGAGAATTCCACAGAACAGAAGTAGCTGGAAAGATGGAAGCACCACATAGAACAAGCCTGGAGTTGATAATGTCTCCACAAAACTCGTGTGCAGACACTGCTCCTTTTTGTGCTACGAGAGAGTCGTAAAGGTTATGGTACGCGAGTGGTCAGCTCCCTCGAGCACTTGCCGCTGTGGTATCTATAAAAATGAGACAAAGCTCCACCATCGTGTTGCAAAGATAGAGGGTCAAGTGAATTGGAAAGTACAGTACAGCTATAACCTTTTGGCCTTTGACTCCACCCTCTCCAAACGTCTGGTAAAACCAGAGCTCCCAGATATGAAAGCAGTAGTTTATGCACTAGCTGATGAGACTCATATATTTGGAGTAACTGAGAAGAGGAAAAAAAGTCACACAGTCTAAGCAGAACTCCCTGCTCCTTTGAGGCAGCCATAACAACCATTTTGATGTGAGGTTTCCAAGACATTTTTTTTTGTTTATGTTAAGGCTATGAATGTTTATATTGTCAACAGGAGAGACGAAAGAACCATCGAAAGAAATAGGAATGTTAGAAAGTGTCTTACAGATGAAGATTTGTAGAAATTGGGTTTTTAAAGAATTTAATTTCACAAGATTGAGACAACCCAACAGGGAAATGCTATCCAGATCAGCGAGAATAGAATCGGAAAGATTAAGACGAGATGCAATTCTATAAGCAAAAGATGGAGCATATCTGAAATGAGTTGAAGAATGGCTGTTCGAGTCATCGGCAAATGAGTGGATAGGGTTAGATGAGCAACTGATTAATGAAAAGCAGGAATAGAGTAGGAGATAAGACAGCACCCTAAAGAACACCACTACTGGCATAGAAGGAGGAAGAAGTCGCCCCATTAACAACATCCGATATTGCACGATCTGAAAGAAAGCTAGACATAAGTAAGCAAAAAGAAGGAGAAAACCCAAAGGAGGGGAGCTTGGAAAGTAGTGACGTGTGCCTTACCCTATCAAATACCTTAGATATATCAAGCACCACCACATATGTCTCCCCATAGTCCCTAAGGGCAGAAAACCATAAATTGGTTAGATAGGAAAGTATATCACCAGTAGACCTCAAACGTCGAAAGCCGTACAGCTGATCGGAAAGAAGAGAATGAGATTCCAAATGATTTAAGAAATGAGAGTTGAGAAGGATTTCAAATATTTTAGATAGGATACAATTGATAGATAGCAATAAGACGATAGTTAGAAGGATGAGAGCGGCTACCTTTTTCGGAACTGGTTGGACATATGTGCGCGCTTCCATCAATGAGGGAAAGTGCTAGTATTGAGGCATAGAGAATATAGTTGAACGAGAGGTGGCTTCAGCTCAGAAGTACATTCCCTTAAAACTCGGGGAGGAATGCCATTATGCCATCCCAACATTCGAAGATTTCAGGAGCCCATGCACCCGATCAAATGTAATCACAGGTAGTGACATGTGACACTTGAGAGGAGAAGGGGGAGGAGAATTGCCAGAGTAGTCCAGGATTGAATTAGAGGAAAACAGGAGGCCGAAGAGATTAGCCTTTTCAGTTTAAGTATTAGCAATAGAACCATCAGAGCGAATAAGAGAAAGAAATGTAGATTTACAGAAGTTGCTAGGGATGTTTTGGGAAAGGGGCCAGAAAAATTTATCAGAAGGAGAACAAGGATGTCATCCCACTTTCATTTTATGAAAGTCTGTTTTGCTCGTCAAAGAGTATCCCTGCAACGATTTCTAGCTGAAGGGAAATTAGCAAGAGTGATAGGAGAACGAGAATTTTTCCACTCCCGATATGCACTGTCTCTATCCTGAATGGCCAAAGAACAAGCACGATCGAACCATGGATTTTGAGGAGAGAAAGATTTAGTCGAAGAAGGAATGAACTTGCTCATCTCATCAATGATTACAGTTCCCAACTTAATGGTAGAAGCTGAAGTGTCTTCAGAGTCAAAGCAGTCACTCCAGTCATAGTTAGTGTAGAAGCCCCAATCGACCTGATTAGTGTGCCAGAAAGTACGCATAGATAAGGATGGAGATGTTGGACAGAAAGTATTAAAATTAAGAGATATATGGTTGTGGTCAGATTTACCAATAGGAGCGAAAGTGGTGTACTAATAGAGAGAAGGGCTGGTGGTGAAGCATAGGTCAAGTGTGTCCAAGAATTGGTTGTGACGACCTGGAATGTGTGTAGGTTCCTTAATCAGTTGCTCCAGATCGTTAAGAATGCTGAATGATTCGGCCTCCTCCCAGCCTGAATTAGTGGGAGAGGACTCCAACCTTTAAGTGTTGTGTACATTGAAATCCCCTAAATAGAGGACCTCAGTATTTGGATGAGAAGATATAATAGTCTTGTGAGATAATCATGATAATCAACAAAGGCGTGAAAATTTGTTCTGTTAGTAGAACGGTACTTAGCAGAAGCACAAGGTTATTATAGTGGAAGGAAGGAATATTTTAAACTATAGAACACCGAAATTATTAGATTCAATATTTTCGAGACGCGTTACAGGAGTTTGCATAGGCACATACTCCACCCTTCAGACGGAAATTATGAAATAAGTTATAGTTAGATATATTAAACGAGTTAGAGGATGAATTCTTATCTATCTGGGTTTCAAGCAAGAGCAAAAATTTAGGGTTAGAGTTAGAGTGTGAGCCACGGATGTTGGTAAAGTCTATAAAAAAAAGTCACGTCTGCGTAAATCTGCCATTTCACAGACAAAAGGCAAAAAATGAAAAAAAACACAAAACAATGCGGAGGTGTGCAAGTATCACCTCGTGCAACCACTCAAAAATGTTCTTCTTTATATTTCTGAGTTTTCTTCCTCTCTGATCACTCTTCCAGCACACCTGCCAGTAAGATCGAAAGCCTCGTCGGAGAGCAGGATAATAATCAG
Source organism: Trachelipus rathkii (assembly GCA_015478945.1). NCBI lineage: Eukaryota > Metazoa > Arthropoda > Malacostraca > Isopoda > Trachelipodidae > Trachelipus > Trachelipus rathkii. The sequence goes on from JABUQX010076395.1 coordinate 22,763, forward strand.
TTGATGGGAGGCGACCTTGTCGAATGGCATCCGGGAGGTACCTTGAACAGTTACGGAAGAGTAGGCGTTCAGTCTGGCCTATCTGTCCACAATTTCGTTGCCAGCTACTCCTACGTGAGAGGGGTCCCCACATAGTGTGATTTGTTTCTTGCGAGAGTGGATCAGCCGAAGAAATTCAGCGGATACCATTGTGTTTTTAATTAGAAAAGAGGGCTTTAAACGCCTAGAGGATGCTGAACGAATCTGAAAATGACATGACATATGAGTGGTATTGATTAAGGAATAAAATTCGAGAGCAGCCAATCATTATAGTCATTAATTCTGCCGTAAAAATTGAGGGGTCAGGGTATGGGAGAGTTTGCGGTCAAAAAAGACAGCAGACGCACCCACACTGTCACTTGTTTTAGAGCAGTTAGTAAACACTGTAGTATTCACCCTGAACTGCGGAATGAGACAAGAATGATGTCTTTAACAAAGTAGCGGGGTGGCTAGATTTGGAGAGAGAGGTCAGGACCATTGAGATGGTGGGAACAGGGAATAGACAATGTATATACCCTTCATCGTAAAAGAACGGTAGCACCTTTTGCAAAGGAATGTTGAGGAAGCAAATGTGTTTGCAAATTGGCCAGTAAGGAGGATTCTGAGTATCTCTCGAAGGATCAGTGTCAGAGCAGACGGTATACTATATATATATTATATATATATATTTATATATATATATATATTATATATATATATGATATATATATATATATATAATATATATATATTGATAATTATATATATATTTTATATATATACTACTATAGTATATATATATATATAATATATATATATATTATACTATATATATATAATTATATATATATATAATAATATATATATATAATATATATATATATATATATATATATATATATAGTATATATATATACATATATATATATATATATATTAATATATAAATATATATATATATATATATATATATATATATATATATATATATATATATATATATATATATATATATATATATATATATATATTATATTAGTGATGCAGGTAACATCCATCGCACATTATTAAATATCCGCATCCGCCCATCCGCGCTTTGCCCTGCGGATGTGCGCGGATATTTATTGTCGAGATTAGATACAAGAATTTTATAATAAAAAATACTTAAGAATGAAGAACTCAAATGGCACAAAATGAGTTGAAGGGAATTCAAAAACGACTTGATATTCCATATCGTACTGTTATCAAAGACGTTCCAACTCGCTGGAAAAGTACACTTCATATGATGGAAAGAATGATATTGCTCAAAGAACCCCTTGCTTTATACGCCAGTTCTATTTCTAAAGTTAACATTCTTACTAATTTGGAAAAATGACATCATATCACACTGCATTGAGCTATTGAAACCATTTGAAGAAATTACCAAAAAAATCAGCGCCTCTACAGCTTCTGTTCCGATGTAATACCATTAATCTGAAAGCTAAGGAAGCATTTGTACCATCTTCAAAATGAAAATGATGACGGTTTAAAAAGAATGAAAGATGTAGTAAAACAAGAGCTAGAAAAACGCTTTGGCTCTGTGTAAATTAATGACCTTCATGCTATTGCAATTTACTTAGATCCCCGATATAAAGGCAAGATTTTTTGTAACAAATATTAGAACAAGTTAAATCTTCACTTTGTGTTGCAGTTGAAAAACTTCAATCCGAACAGTCTATTAATTCGCCACCCATTAAAAGGAAAAAACGAAATCTACCTAACCAACACCTTCTGCAAGTAAATCAATAACAGATTCCCTGGATAAATTTCTACAGTCCAGTAGTGATGAAGAAACACACGATTACCAAAAGAGATGTAGTGCAAATGATTGAAAACTATCACCAAGAAAAATGAATAGATTCTATCAGTTGGTGGAAAGTAAGCAAAATGTTTATCTACGCTTGAGTAAACTTGCAAGGAAATACTTGCCTGCCCCCAACTAGTGTTCCAAGTGAGAGAGTATTTAGCAATGCTGGGCTAATATATGATGAAAAGAGAAATGCTGGGCTAATATATGATGAAAAGAGAAATGCTGGAAGCGGATATAATATGATATGATAAAAAAAATAAAATTGTGGAGGTGACTTATATATACACCTGATGAAAACCAAATAGATGAGAAATTTGCTGGGCTAGCATTTGAACTATAATTACCTTTGAATTAGGAGAGAGAGAACTCTCATTTACCCTCACATCAAAAGTGCAGAATAAATTCAATGTGTCATCTCTATTAAGCTTCCATAGATTGATATATACTCAATAGTTTTGTAATATTCTCTACACATATACTCTAGCGCCACACGTAGATTGCACAAACCGCCCAATAGCCAGATGAGTAAACTCCTCTTTCATTAAATTAGGGCTATAATTGTTTGGTTGTGGAGATATATTAGTAGTGATTCTGGTAGAGGTCTATTTCGAGAGTTAAATGTTCTCATCCATAATCGCCTCTTGTTATTAATCCAGCAATAATGTTATTTTATAGTAAGTAGTTTTGGCATGGCTCAACTAACACCACATTTTAGTATAGTGAGTTATTTTCTATATTTAGCTATTACTTAGAGATATTTGATTAACACTTACAATTTATATGAAAATAACGTTATTATCCATGTTTTTATTAATTTTATATTATTTTTAATTTATAAATATAATTTTTAAAATATAATGGTATGGGGGCAGTATGCATGCTTAATTACTCCTACCTATATTATCTATAATTACGATATAAAATTACGTATATAAAAATTATTATGAGTTAATATAAAGAGAGTGGGAGATGCCCGTTAGGGTACCACTCATTTACATGGATATACGCGAGGCTGGGGGAGGAGGCCTCCTGAAGGGGCCCCCCATACCTAATCTTTATTTTACTTTTATTATATTAATATTAGATTTATATTCCATTCATTATAATATTCACCTATCATAACATTCAATATTATCCTACAGCAGATTTGTCGACTTATTATGCACGTAATCTCTCTTATTTTACTACCATTATTCCGTTTAAGCCAATCTCTGTCTCTTCTCTCTCTCTTACTTCTCTTTCATCATCACTTTCATTATCACAGGTTTCATTTTCATTCATATATGAGTACAACCTCACTCTATATTTTTCTATATCTTTAATTCAAATAATATATATCTATCTCATCGTATTTCTCTATATATTACTCATAGTATTCTAATTCTACTAATTATACATTTCCAGAATAGGTTACATTCGGATTTCCTAAATCATGTATAATTTTATAGAAACAATTTGGAGATATGATAATGCATAGTAATTTTTATCATTATGGTATTGTAATAATACACTATGACAGCTTGAAAATTTATGATATCTCCTTGTTAAGGTGAATATATCATATTTTATTATATTATATTATTATAATATATAATCATATATAATATAATATAATATATGATTTATATAATATTATCTAATATTTATTTATATTGATTATATTTATATTCCTATAGATATAGGATATATATATATAAAGTATTATTATTATATTGTATTATGATTATTTGACTTAATTTTACACTTTAAGCACTATCGGTTACTTTAATAATTAAACTGTAAATATTTTTCACTTTTACAATTAGTTAGTCATAAGTACTATTTAAGATATAACTTATGTTTTTCTTAATATATGATGTTGTCATGTTTTACTTCTCCTAATATTACTTTGATTATACGAATGGAAATATATCTTTATGATCACTATATTTGTATAATGTTGTTTAAAACAATATTATTTAATTGTTTACCACTAATGACCAGTAATGTTTCTATTATTATAAAAATTTATTATTAAGGTGTGTCATCTACGTTAGTAGAGAATGTGTGTATTGAACATCGCTCGTTTTCTGTATCTAAGCAACTGTATTTTCTGATAATGAGACCACGACTTTTAACGAACGTTATGATTCACTGCGCATCTATATCTAATAGATGTAGAAAAGATTTTTATGTGGTTTATAACATCGAGAGATTATTTAATAGGAGTTATCTTATATTTTCCGTTTTAAAATTTTGCATAATCTTTTTATATATATTATGTACTAATTTCCAAAAACTAAGAAAATTTTAATCGTAAAATTTTATGATATTATTTAAGAGTACTGAACACATCAGATTGAGTAGAGTATTAGTTATTGAGTTTATTCATTACTTATACCCGTCTGTTTTAACATTTTATTCGTAACCTTACTCGTGTGTGCTTGTATCATTCTTGACATATAAGTCTATCGATGTATACCAGGAGTCGCCTTACTAATGATTTAGTATAGGTAACATCACGTGTTTCTACTCTTGAGATTAGCGCATTTTTGACAGACCTTTTATATTTTGAGTAGTAAATCATAAAAATTACTATACTTTCTTCATACTAAATATTTATAATCAATTATTTCCTTAACATGTACCTGGTAGGTCCTGGAAGGCCTCGATAGATCTCTACGGAGATTACTACTGGCGGTCACTCTTTAGATAGGATACCTATCACTATACACAAGTTGTTATCACACTGTATATATATATAATATATTTACTTCATTATACAAAATGTATTTAGTGTTTTCTTAGAGATTGTATAAGTGAAATATTTTAAATTATATTTACAATACTCTTAACTATTATATATATATATACGAGAAAAGAGCTAACAAAATATATAAATAAAAATTGACTACGCAAATATATTCTATACCATTTTTATTGTATTTGATATCAGTTTAGTAAGTATAGATACAATATTAGCATGAGTTAATATATAATTTTATCAGAAATTCTAGGTCGGATGTAGTTGAAACTAACCGTATATGATAATCGCAAGGTAATCAAGTCAGAGCATAGTTTTGTCTACGCCATATATATTCTAAATCACCTCACGACATTGATCACTGCAATTTACTCGAGGAAGATGTCTGATAAGAAAATACATAGAACTACTCTGACATTGATTTACTCACTCAATATATCACTTTTTATAGTATTTTTTTTGGAATGAGGCATTACTCTAATATAAATTACCTTGCAATATAAGTTTGGAATTTTAAGTTACAAATTAAACGTATTTCATAAGTATTCATATTGACAAAACGCTTTCATTGAAATATTCAACTTTTGTATGGTTTTTGAGGTCAATAATCCTCGCCAGTTATTTTCGACGAAGGGTATGAGTTTTATATAAAAAGACACTATTTCTCATGTTGTTATTTTCTTATTATTCGCTATTTGAATGGTTAATGCTTCTAGTTCTTCTAATTGCTTTTGAGTCACCGTTTTTTATTTTATCATTTACAGTTACTTATGACTATTAAGCACTTAAGCTCCACACAGCAAGAATCCAGAATTGCACTTGCAGCCTCCTAATAACATTTTGGTAATATAAGCGAGTTATTATATAAATTCACTCCATGAGTTTATTGGCCAAGGCTGTTTACTCCGGGTGATATTAGCTCATTTTAAAATTAAATGGTTAATTAACATTTAAATATTTTAGCTTTTTGAGTTATGGAGTTATATAGAATGAGATATGATTTCTCACTTTATCCTTTGGATGGATTTCTATATTTTAGATTAATTAATAGAAGATTTATTATTTAATTTACTTAGTCGAATTTGTTTAAACTCATCTATACCTGTATATGTGAGTTAATAAGATATACCTTTCATATCGATTTGTAACTACACGTTCATTTATTTAAGAATGACTAAAAAAGTTATTATATATAAAATATTTATATTATATATTATAATTATTTTTCCATATTTTTTATTAATTATTAAATAAATTATAATTTAGTGACCACACACTTAAGGCGGGGTGAAAAATATATTTTATAACTATTATATTTATATATATATTTTTTTAATATTTATTAGAGTAAGTAAATTGAGTTTTTACTCTTCCACACTTCAAATTTTTCAAATTATTAATAAACTTTATGAGTTATACTACTTTTATTTTGATTAGATTTTAATTTTGTATTTTCAGTATTTAGTTATTTTCGTTATAGTAAATTCCTACGATAATACTATATATATATATATATATACTACCTATATCATTATTTTAAAAGAGAAAAAATTAAAAAAGACGTAATTATATTTTACATTATTATTTCGCATCAGATTGAGAGTATGATTTCAACAAGATAGATCTGATATAATTATACTTAAAAATGAATTCATATATATATATTTAGATATATATAATATTTATATATTATATATATATATATTATATATATATATATTATATATATATATATATATATATATATATCAAGTTAGCGGCTTCGTGAACGAAAGATGAGAGAATATTCAAATAATTAAATGTATTATGATAGATAATAGACTATATTTCTATAACAAATTAAACATAATATATATATATATATATATATATATATATATAATTATATATATATATATTATATATATATATATATAGTCGTCCTCGTAGAACGCTGTCTACTATAGAAACGCGATCTGCTATACGCGGTTTCAAAAAGATAATAAATAAGTATAAAATATAATTACAATTGAAAAAATAAAATTAAATCTTTTTTAAGGAATTTCCAAAAAGAAAATTAAAATTGAAAAAAAATAAAATTATAAATTCTGAATAATACTATTTATTTGGTTTACTTATTTGCAACGATAATGAATGAAAACATCTCGTTTCGCAAAAACAGTGGAGAAAATTTATTGAGTGATCTAAAATGCCGAGATATTGATACTAGCGTCATTCTCATCGAGAGAGTACTAGATGAGATGATGTGATTCTAAACAAATAATTGCACTATGCAACTCTATACTCAATATGAAAACCACTTGCTTCTCATTTATATCAAAGTCCTTCAACTTCTTGTACTAACGTATATAATGACATAATAGCACTATATTTTATATAGCGGTGTCACGACTCAAAATTTTTTACTATTAAACATCAAGTTCGATAATCTCATATATTTGAGATATGTTCTCTACACTGATCTTAACTGAACAAAAGCGTTATTTATATTACAGTACTAGATATTATAAAAATAACTATTTTTTAGTACTCTACCAAATTTTATTTTACAAAGTGTTTCTATGATAACACACTGGATAATATTATAATTCGAGGTTCTCAGATCCTTGGCCTTGTATTAATAATTTCCAACGGAATAGGGAGATTAGAAGATACAATATTGTAATTTTTGAGCTCCATTCTTATAAGGATATTGTAAACGTAACTGAGTCTTATGAATCAAATTGATATATTTTATAGATAACTTTATTGTCAAATCTATACCTCTATCATTTTAATTAGTGTTTTATATTATTTAAACATTCTTAAAATAGTATATAAGTTTTATTTATGCTTGTGGTATTTCTGCTACATAAACTATACATTGCTTCAGATATGTAAATATTAATATTTTATCACTTAATTCAAGTAAAGACTAATATATAAATACAGTGAGAGTGCTCATATCATTTCAGTTCATCTCACGACATTACTGATTTAACTAAGAGTTAACTATCTTTTCAAATTAAATATTTTATCTACAGATCTTGCTATATTCATGGATTTTATTTAATTTAGCTCACATAAATTACTTTATCATAATTTTCGCAAAAAATCAAATATATGAACTCACACGCGAATACGATGTCGCGCTACTATTAAAAATATGTCCGCCGGGGGTCAGCGGATAAGCTAACAATTCTTAGAGTAACGCTTATTCGAGGGATAGTGACTACTCTTACCATATATATACATGAAATTATTAATTTTACGAGGACATACCTTTATCTCAAAATTTATCAGGTAGACTCACAACATATAAAATTCATAATCACTTACTAAATCAATTGAGAGATATGTTAAAAGTCCATACTTTCATAGTTGATTGACTTTAGTTCCTCAGGTAATTTGGAGATATTATTCTTTCAATAACTTATTTATTTCCAAGTTGATATATTCACTATCTTGAAATATATATATATATATATATAAGAACATATATATATATTACTATGATTTCAAATAGTTATTTATTTAAGTTATAATATAATTCTTTCCTGAATTATTATATACAGTTTTACAGTTATCTAGGTATGATCTTTTTCAAAATTGTTGATTATATACCCATCTTCTTTTTTTAAAGATCCCTCGATATAAATATAACTTCTAAAAGGTAGTAAAAAAAGACCTCTGAACTTACTGATATTTATAACTTAATAATAGCATTTTTTTTATATGTGTAATTTTAAAAAATAAAACATCCTGATGAGGAGGCCTTGGGGAGTTATAAATCATTATATATGAGAGATGAAATGTAATACGGTTTCATTTAACGATTTTGTACATATGTGATCATCATCATATCTCTAGTGATTATGTGATTCACCTCTCAATATAATTAATTATCGCCTCTATCTATTTGAGTGGAGACAGACAAAAAACAGGAGAGAGTTACTCGTCTGAGTACTCTTATAATACCATTTATTGTAAAAATGAGATTATATGTCGTGAGTTGAGTGTCCTAGGAGAAATGAATTTATATGCGTTAATGTAATAGATTAGTGACTCTCGATCTCCAGTGAGTAAGTACCACATTATTATAACTCGATAATATTTCAAAATAGTAAAACAGTTGGATAATATTGATTATATCGTAGATATACTACTGTATTAGTTCTCTCATTTATTTTATAACCAGGAGAACATCGGGAAGAGAACTATACCAAAATTGGTTTTTGATGTCCATTAGGATAAGAACCTTCTATAAAGACGCGGCAATTCTTGAGATTATTTTATTACATTAGTTGCTTAATAGAGTATTTATATGAGTGAAATATTCAGACAATGCTGTCTCTCATGCTCTCTCTAGTATAACGCGGTATTTTCCTCACAATGACTATCATAGCATCCCTAATCATAAATCTAAAAGATTTTAAATGACTTTTACAATTGAAATATTAGTATAAATAAAATCTATGACCTTTCCTAAACTATAGAATAATACATTTAATATAGTAATAGTTGATTTGAGTACTATCATATACCTGAGTGAAATGCTTCTGAATGCTTATATAATTTATTAACAATAGAATATTAGTTTATCTTGTAATTATGTTAATTATTAATCGCTTTGATTTCATAAGCTTCATGTATTGAAATAAATATTTCAAATATATTTACCGTTATATATTCATATAGCAAATTTTATAATATTTGATTCATCAATATTTGGTACTGAATTTTACGTATTTATATTTAATAACTCCAACAATTATTATATGTGTTATTTATCACTTTTCTAATTTTTATAAAGAAGGGTAAAATTATAATTTGAATCATAAGTATATAATATATACTAGAATGATGAGCGATAATCACCCGAATCCGGATTAGAGCTCTCCGCAATATCTAGTGTTTTCGGATTCGAGGAATTAATGTGATTTATAGAGAGTATAGTAGCCTTGGATCATATCATTTCATAGGGATAACGGTATACAGTATACCACTACTCCTCTCGCTCACACATTCTCTATATACAGCACACGGGATTCGGATTTCGAGAAATATCGTATAATCATTTAGCATAATTTTGCTGAACCTTCGCATCACTATTATAACCCGATTATTGTAGAATTTCTGTAAAATAAATATAAATATATTATTATGTATTATTAAACAAAGCTCATTTAAGGATTTGATAGTGATAAAAATTTAAAATCATATATTTGATGGGGCGCAGTATCTCGTCTCAAAGATATGTCATTTTGCTATTAGCGCAATAGTTTTCGTAGCTGTTATAAAACTTACCAACAATGAGCTTCTTCATTGTATGAGTGTCTACTTATTATAGAGTAATATACTGATATTTTAATTATATCATCAATACATATTTTTATATTCATCATTAACATGTTATATAACATCTTATATATTTATTCATCACCTTCATTTCACGATTTATGCAGTACTTATATATCCATGTACCTTAAATAACTCATTTCAATGTATTTGAATCATTAATTTCTCATTATTAATTATTTATATTTATATATAACATTATTACGAGAAATCATTACTCCATGAGATTTTTTTTACAAAGGTTAGAGTTATTCCAAATAGACTTTATCTCAGTACACGATGTTATTTAGGGTTAATTATCAATTAATTAAATTTATTAATAATTACAGAATTAATAAATTTTTGGCTAATAAAATTATCACTATATTTTAAAATTAACAGTTCAATTTTCAGATTATTATATAAATACCGAATAGCGTTGTCATTTATTTCATTAGGATAATAAATATTATCACTTATGCAAATTATTTAGGCTTGATAATTATTTCCTCACTTTTGTAAACTCATACAATCTAGGAGAGCTTAGAGTAATTGACTCATTGTAATACTTTTTCAATAGCTTAAAATTAAACTTGACGTGAAGTAAGTTATAAGCCTGGTAGTTTTAGATGGTTACTTGAGATTATTGATAAAGTTTAATTTCATTTTGAGCGTAGTTATATCTTAATATTACAGTATATTTAATTTAATATATGTGTATGTAGTTATGATTTAATTTTATATTCTATTGATTAATGAATATATTTGTTCACATAGTATATATATACGTATATTTTATTTATATATCAAACGATTCTTTTTGGACGTTTCTTTTGTACTTTACCAATTTAGATTTTCTCTTTTACAATAAGTTAACACCATAGTCACTCAATTATTATATTAAAAGAGATGAAAAATAAAAATAAGTAAATACTAAATAAATATTATAACAACTCATCAATACATAAAAGACTGATATATATATAGTGAGTACTAAACATTCATATAAACATCAAACGTATTCAACGTATCCGAGTTTACATAGGATATCTGGTTTCATAAAGCCGTATTTAAACTCATGTTTTGATGTTTAACTCACTGTTTTGCTATGTTTGATGTTTTAGAAATTGTTTTACCGTTTCACGTTCATATATTATTCCGTTAATATACTATGGGTCTTTTTCATTTATCCAAATGTATGTTGTATTCGAGTATATTACTCACTTTCACATTTTAACTATATTTATTTCTCTTTATATTATCTTTTTAAATAATTTTTATCAACCTTAGTGTTAAATACACTCTATTCATATTTTCACGCATTTCTTGTTTCTGAAATAATCTGTCCAAATATACTCTTCATCGCTCATGTCCTTATTTGGTAGTTATAGTTAGTATAGAGAATTTGTTTTTACAATACTTTATTATCCAATTATTATATAATAATATATTTCTTCTGATAAAGTTCCATAAAGAATTCCTTTGACTTTTTATCTAAAGAATTTACTTGTTAGGGATATTTATATACCGCGCTTACATACATTTGTTCCTAGCGCGCGCACAGCATAAATCTTGGACTCATTCTAGATAGAACTTATTAGGTGGAAATACACTGTCATACTACATCACATATTTACTATTCTTCTGTATATAAGAGTTCTATCATTGTTCAGTAATATAGAGTCCCATATTTAATTACTCTATCTAATGATGAAATTGAGTATTTAATATAATTTTTTACTAAATATAGGGAGAAAATATATACTAAATAACTCATACTCATTTCATTCGTTTTGTATTTTTGTAAAATATATTCACATTTTAGATTTAAAGTTCTAGTAATCTTTACTACTAAGCTTCGTTTCATTCTCTGTAACGATAACAATCCATTTACTATGTAATTCTGAATTAGCTATCTTAGGTTAGTTTATTTAGAGATTCGAGTCCTTTAACCGTATTATTTCTTCTAGGAATATTCTTTATACCTTAAATATATTTTGAGAAATGCCTGTAGCGATACTATATACATTTCCAGTTTATCTATTTAATAAGGCAGCTTAGGACCCTAAGCGTATTTATCTGAAATACTATATCTATATAACTTTAGTTATAAACTAAATTTATTATATAGCCTATTCTGAACATTCATCATATTTACTGCTTGTATCTACTAAATCAGCTTTAGCATTGATCATATCATTCATATAATATATAACACTGGACCATTCCCATCTCTACTCTCGTTGAAAATTATATATGTCGTTTTAAAGTGCTATAAATTCCTGTTGTGTTTTCGGAAAGGTAAAAGAATTTATAAGCGATATGGGGGGAGATACTTATATTTATGGGATAATTCCGTGCTTTGGGAAATTATGCAAGAGCGATATGATATCAGAATTTTCTTTTTTATTGAAAAGTGTGGGCATCATTTTTTTATGGAATACTTGTTGCAATACTTTCAGTATTGTACATCCGAACTTTACAGAGAGCGAGAGCCTTCTTATAGAATTCATAATGACGAATCCAAGAATTAACATTTCTAGAAATACAATCTAGAAACAAATACTCGTATATGTCTGATGCATACTATCCGCCTATTCGCAAAATATAATTCTACTATTCCTTTTATATAAACATTTGTGTTAGACTGAGTGTACCTCTGGCTGAGATCATATTTCTAGAACAGATCCACTCTCGCTCATTAGGTATCTCCTGAAATTATCCATGAACACATAATTTGTGAGCGTGTCGATAATTTATGTTGATATAGATTAATATATTCTGACACCGAGAGTATCAATTAATATTATATCTTTATATAGTAAGAGATCAATATATATAAAAGACTCTTTAGAATAAAATATAAAAAGATTGATATATATGAGTAGGCCTAAGTGAGAGCTTGTATTATCGTTTTTAGAAATATTTCTCTCATGTATTCACATTTAAAATACTCTACTTTTAAGTGGCTGTGTTTGTACTTCGACTGACCGGATGCAATACTCACTGAGTACTTTTTCCTGTACGTAAATTCTGAACACTGAGTCTCGCGTTTTTCAATGCATCACTATATATCTGATGACATTATAGTATATATTTAGGTTCTAAAAATTTATGTTTCCTTAATCGTAACTCATCTAGAGTTAGAGAGAATGTGGATATCTCTACATATACACCGACTCAGAGTCTTATTAACACACAGTTATTCTCATATATAGTCCAGTCTTAATTCATGAGATAATTCAATTCAATTAATATATTTTTTGAGTTGTGAAGTAGAAGATTATCCATAAGTATATATGAAAGTTGGTGTAGGTATACTTTAGCTATTTCTATTAATGAATCATATTTTTCACTACCACGGTCCCCCGAGAGTTCTCAGATCACACGTTAAGATTTAAATTTATGTTAAAGGATACATATAATATAGAACTTAAAATTTAGCTTGAGAGTATATCTATCACTTCTCCTGGTGGTGAAATTTTTTTATTTTAATAACAATTTAGTAAAAACCAATAGGTATTTCTATTCCACTATAAAGCAAGTTTATCACAATGATGATGGTGCCTATCACCGCCGCGTTCTCGACTGAAATGAAATCAATTAAAAATATTAGCTATAAATGATTAAATTAAGGTTGAAATGAAGAAAAATATATAAACACATATTAGCAGTTTAGAAATTGTATTGTATTGAACGATGATACGTAAATTATATTAAAATAGTTTTTGACTATAATTAAACTCAAGATTAAGTAAGCTGTTTAAATTATATTATGTCTTCCTCTCGTATAATAATATCTTATGCTTTTACTTATGATTTGAATGATTTTTAATCATCAAATACATAAATTAAATTATTTTGACTCGTAAGTTTTAACTTACTTCGGGTAGGTCTAGAAATTTCGGGAAGAATCTCATTAATATTCTCTAATCACTATATATTTTGATTTTTATATCACTTTTCAGTATAAATGAATATAATTAACGATGTATCCCACACCTATATCCAATCTCAATTTTATGGCTAACTTGGCTGTACAATCGATATTTTTACTAGTTCCATCTTTAATCAAACCAAAAAAAATCATCCTCTTTTTTAATGTATTGTATTGTATATATTACTCATAAACTCACATATAATTATAATCTTATTATAATCTAACCACTATTAATGTACTTATATCCATAAGTACGTAATTCTAAGTAAGTAATAATTCGATTATTTAACCGCATTCCACAGATCTCACCAAATAAATAGAACATTCATACCAAGTTGGAATGGTAATTATTATAAGAATGTGATAGTTTTCTTGATTTATTTCTGCTTATTAATATGACACATTCTATTTACTATACATGACAACTATAGAGCTTCGAATTATTCCACTATTTATTATAAAAGAAAATATAAATTGTATACGTTTATGAAATTTTATGTGCACATGAGGGCGTAATTTTCAAAATCGAATTTTTTTATAATATTATATTATAATTTTTTATATTAAAAATTTTTCAACATAGATCGTATATAAAAGTTTAAATATGCACGGTACAATAACTTATTACCTGAGCATATATAAAGAATTTCAAGTAATTCGTCTTAAAAAAGAGAAAAGAAGTGATTCAAGATTTATGGAGTGATAATCTTAGTTCACCTTCGGTTCTGTTTGTTGTAACACAGAACTGTCTTGCCAATAGCGATATAATTCGTTAATATTTTCACCATAAAACGTTGAGGACAAATCGGATTGGTACGAATTGATTTTTTATTGTATATGTGTGTTTATATTTAAGTGTGGCGTTGCCTTCGAGGCTGCCACAAAATCAGTTATATTTCTTTTTAAATTCTTATATATTAAATTTATTTGTCAATTTTTCATAATTTTTAACAACTAAAATGTTAATATCATAGAAAGAAATTTTAAATATATTTTTCCTTATCTCTTACTTACAACTTACAAAAAAAAAATCATTCTATGTTATATAATTCAGATTTCCTTATTACCTCTAACATACAACTAACATGCAATATTTTTTATATTTATTTTATAAATTATTCTTTTAACTCTAACATTAATAATAAAATGTAATACTTATATGCTCTCATCCGTGTTTCTTCTTCTACTTTAACTATATAATTGGTACCATAGACCTAATAGTGTATTTATTATAATTTATATTATCTAATATATCACTCTCTTGCTCTATTATCACTATTTTGCTCTTTCACTCTCTCTTGCTCTATATATTTACTTATGTGTGTATATCACTATAATCATGTTATATATTTTATATATATATATATTACTGTATATAATATATTATATAAGATCCTAATATTTTATGTATATTATATACTATATATATAGTATCATATAATTATTTCTATTTATATTTATAGAACTATAATTATTATTATAGATTATATATTATAATAATATATATATATATATATTACTATATATACTATGATATATTTTAATATATTATATTATAATATTTATTTATGATATAATTATATATATATATTACATATATTATTATATATATTATATATAAACCATTAAAATATAAATTAAAAAAGTCTCTTGTTCAAAAAATCCATGTGCGAATTAAAATAGCACGTCTTTTTAAGCTATTTGAAGAATAGAAAACGATAGCGAGAGAGCGAGCGTGAAATAGCAAGGACTGAACGGGATATAGGCTGTTCGAATTTTTTAGCGCGCATGAAAAGCTTCCTTTTTGATACGGTAACTACTGTACTAAAATAAGCTATTGGAAGTTTTAAGAGCATTTAATTTTTTTAAATATTTTATTGAATAATTGTGTACAAAACTATCTTTCATTTGAACAGATTATTCCTTATATCTAAAGTGTATTAAAAAAAACTAATTAGCTTTAATAGGGTGTGCGCGCACACCTAGCAACTATGGAGGAAACGCCCCTGATATATATATATATTATATATATATTAATATATAATATATATATATATATATATATATTATATTATAATATATTATACTAAATAATATTAATAAAAATATATATTATATATATATAATTATATATATATATATATATATGAGTACTTATTATATATATTATATATATATATATTATATTTATATATATATATTATTATAATTTAAATCGAAGATAAAAAGTTCCCGTCCCAAACCAGTTAAAGTTTCCCCATATATGCAACACTTAAAGCATAATATGATAATATAAATCTTCACATTTAAGAAATTTTTATTTGTAACTTACCATATCAGCAAATCTATTGATTCCCAAAAGGGAAAGATGACCATCAGTAGAAAGAACTTTCGAAAGAATGGAGATTAAGCTTTTGAATAATAAACAATGAGATTATAGTCTGAACTTGATTTACGAAATGTTGACTTATAATAATAATAATAATATAATAATATAATAAAATAATAATAATAATAATAATAATAATAATAATAATAATAAATAATAATAATAAGATAATAATAATATAAAATAATAATAATAATAATAATAATAATAATAATATATAATAATAATAATAATAATAATAATAATAATAATAATATTAAATAAGAATATAAATAATAATATATAATAATATAATAATAATAATAACATAAAATAATAATTGAGTAATAAATAATAATAATATATAATAATAATAATAATAATAATAATAATAATAATAATAATAATAATAATAATAATAATAATAATAATAATAATAATAATAATAATAATAATAATAATAATAATAATAATAATAATAATAATAATAATAATATATATATAATAATAATAATTAATAATGATAGACCCTATAAATAAGTGAGATAAATAATAATAATAATAAATAATCAATATAATAATAAATATAATAATAATAATAATAATAATAATAATAAAATGCATATAATAATAATAATAATTCTTATTGAATTATGAAAAATGAGAAAAAGAAATATTATTAAAATATATAAAATAAAAACTAATCCAATATAATTATTTAATTTCAATTATAGACTATAATTATTAATTATAATAATTATAGTTATAAAAATAGAATGGGAATAGAATTTAGATTATATGCAAAGAGAAGGCTACAAATAGTAAATGTTACGCGTAGGGCCAGGGTTCGGCACCTCCCTGAATAGGGCTATGCTCGTGAGCTTAGAAATTTTATAGTATAAAATAAAAATAAAAGTAAAAATTAAATCAAAATAAATTAAAAATTAAAATAAATAAAAATGCGTAAAAATTAAATTTCCCTTACGAAGAGAAACAGCTGAAAGAAATTAATCTCAACTTTCTTTGTAAGTCAGCTGTTTTCCTTTCAAAGTAAACAATAAATACATACACGTGAGCACATATACACCACTCACATACACATACGTATGCACACGCATACACAAACACATGCCCATTCATATATATATATATATAGTATTATTATTATCTTTTAACAAATTATTTAATTAAATATTTATTTTCTAATTTAGTATTTATTATATATAAGCTAATTATATATATAAATTATATAATATAATATAATATTATATATTTTTATTAAGTGTATATTCAATATTTAACTAATATATTTATATAACATCTATATACAGTATACTTATATATATATATATATAATATAAGAAATATATATATATATATTATATATATATATATATTATATATATATATATACATAATAATATAAATATATCTATAGAGTATTATATATATATATAATACCAGATATTATATATATTTATTATATATATTTTATATTATTACATATTAGCTAATATATAATATAGCTGTTATAATTATAAGTTTGCTTCGCACAAATGACAATTAACGTTTAAAACATATCTTAAATAAGTATGAGAATACACTAATAAATAATTAGACTTTCAACTCTTCATTTCAACATAAATATGGAAAACACCCTGGAAAAATCAGAAAGGGAGAGAGAGAGAGAGAGGGAGAGAGAGAGAGAGAAAAGAGAAGAGGAGAGAGAGAGAGAGAGAGAGAGAGAGAGAGAGAGAGAGAGAGAGAGAGAGAGAGTCTGTCAGAGTCAATCAGCTGAAGATTAAAAGCATTCTTGATATTTATTTTATTTTTAACTGATAATTGAATACAATTACCATAATGTTCAGTAAGTTGCTGATACATAAGACCAGAATTGGTAGTCATACTCATCTTTGGGTTTGACAGACAAGGAATATCAAATTTAAAATACCACATTTTTACTTTTCTTTCTAACAGAAAAACATTCTTTTGTGGCTGATATATAATACAAAAGATGTAATCAATAACAAATCTTATGAGACGACCTACAAATCCAAGTTATTGAACGTGAATATAATGCAAATCAACTATTACAGGAGATGAAAAATTCATTCTCGACGAAATGTAAAGGGACCTGATCAGAGATATATGTAATATATTAATTAAAAAATTAGTAATATATTTTTAATACACAATAATATAATAATAATAAATTATAACATTAATATTAACTATAATATATAATTATTAAAAAGAAGTTAATAATAATATAATAATAATAATAAATAATAATAATATATATAATAATAATATAAGAATAATAAAAAATAATAATAATAATAATACATAGATATAATTAATAATAATAATAATAATAATAATAAATAATAATAATAAATAATAATAATAATAATATAATAATAAATAATAATATATAATGAATAAAGTATAATAAGAATAATATATCAATAATATAATAATAATATAATAATATAATTATATAATAAATGATTAATCAATAAATTAATAAATAAAAAATTGAAAATTAATAACTTTATCATGTAAACATTAATTAATTAAGTATAATAAATTACTTCTTATTTAATATTTAGTAAACTTAAAGACAACACTTTGTTATGTACATGTTTTTAAGTATTAGCAAAATTATTTTATCTTATGACTTTTTCTTGATCACGTTATATTTTTAAAACAGATATCGTTTCCAAAGCAGAATATAATATATAAAAATATTCTATTTAATAGAATCTACAAGTTTTGGAAAAAAAATTTTTTCAGTAAATTGATATTTTCTCCTCTCAGTATGATCGAGTATAATGTTAGTTACTAGTTTATTGCTATGTCTGGACATGTTGTCCACTGTACTCAAACAGAATCTATTTCACGCTCATTTTCTATAATATCATTAAGTAGCTACCACTTGTTTCTTAAACATTAGTACAATCAGGCCCTATTTTACTTTATGACTCTTGCTTCAACTTAGAACAAGATCTGTTTCCATTAAAATGCAGTCTACAAATACATAGTGCTGCAATAAGATTTGCTAATAGTTTGTTATTCGATATATCCTTTAACCTCGACCTCACTTAGTGTGATTCGAAGTATTTTTTGTTTATATTGCGTTGGAATGTGTCCGCCTGTTCTTTTACAACAGATATCGTTTTCATACATAATTTTTGGGAATCATTTCTTAATATGGCTTAATCTTTAATTCTAGTTTGTCTTTGTGTTATTACATTTAATTTTACTTATATAATGTGACATTATGTAGACGTATGAGCTCATTTAGCAACAGATCTTGTCATAGTTCAATTTAAAACACAACACAGTTTGTAAAAATTATTGTTTTATGATAACTATTTCTCCTAAGACGAGAGGAGAAAGAAGTAAAGAAGAGAGAGAAGAGAAAAGAAGAATAAAGAAAGAAAGTAAGAAGAAAGAAGAGAAGAAGTAAGAAGATATAAAAAATTAATTAATTTTTTAAAAAATAATATTTATTTAACAAAAGGTATATATAAACTATATATATATAGTATATTTTATATATTATACAATATAATATAATATGTATTATATTGGTATATATATTATTATTAATATTATATTATATATATATATACTTATATATATATAGTATTTATAATATATATATATATATATATCAGAGGCGACTCTGCCACTCTGCTAATCTTCTCTGTGCTCAGCACGCGGTACATTAACCTAGCTACATAATCATGACCATTTAACAATCACGCATTATAATTTCTATTTTTTGATAAACTAGTATATTAATAAATTCACTAAAAGATTATGCTCCAAATTTAAATACGAAAAATATATAAATAACGAAATTAGCCCCTATTAAATAACGCTTTTACCCATTAAAAATGGCGGCATCTCTGCTCATATCAAAGAGCGGGGATCGAAGGTGTCTGTGAATTTAGAGTGCAAAATTGTTTATAAATAACGTATCTTCGTGGTAATATAGATGTTTAAATAATATACATTATAAAAATAATTTTAATACAAATAACTCTTATATATTAAACAAATAAAATAATTAAAAAATAATAAAAATAACTTAAGAATATGAACATGAAAATATACACATTTTTAATTTAGATCATTATAAATCATTTATAATATTAATAATTGTTATGCCAAATAACTAAAAATCTACTTTTACATAAAACGATTAGGGCAATATTAT
>JABUQX010076396.1:0-14342 GCA_015478945.1 Trachelipus rathkii
ATCAACCTTCACATACAATGCTCGCCACTCCGAAACAGTTTTTCTATCAGTCCAAATATTAAGAGATTCTTTTTTGATAAGTGTAAAGGTTGATACTAAATCAACTGAAAACTCTTTTTTCAATTCATCGAACTGCCAATTTAATATTAGGCTTCCTTCCCCATGTGGACAGTGGGATTTTAATTCAAATTTACTTGGGTAAAGAGATGCATCGAGTTGGAAAGGTTTGTTCTCAACTACTGTATCCAAAACAATTTGCTTGAAATCGTCGGATAGTTTGTAAGTAACAAGATTTTTGATAGGTTCCTTGAAGAATAATGAGCTGTAAGTTATTGAGGATATTGTTCCACTGTTTTGATTTCCACTCATTTTAAGTTCCTGAGAGAATTTCGTTAAATTTTCAAATTCAAAATAAATTTCTTTATCGAAAGTATCAAATGAATATTTGCATAAGAGAGAAAGAGGATCAGTTTTATTTAAATTGAAGGTTAATGAACCTGCTATAAGAGTATCCCTCTTATTCATGTGATATGCCATACTTATGTATTCATTCAGGCGCACTATTATTTCTTCTGTTCCTAGGTGGGACAGCTTTGATTACTGAAAGAGGATTGAGTTTATAGATCAGCATAAGCTAGTGGTAAGTTTTATTAGGTGGCATAATAATATATATAATATATATATATATATAATATAATATATATTATATATATATTATATATAATAGATATAATTTTTGTATATATATTATATATAGTTTATATTATATAAGTCATAGTATATAATGAGTAAGTATACAGAGGTTGATATATAATATTATAATTTATATAATATTGATTGAGATTTGATTCTGTTTTACATATTTGTAATGGTGTGTATATATTGTAATTCTGTTTAAAAATTGAGTGCGTTTTAAAACATATTTAGGTTGCCAGTTCGCTTTATAAAAAAAATTAATTGCAGATAAAAATTAGTGTAAACGCGATTCAAGTTAGCATTAATTATCATTCGAAGTGAGTTAGTCATTGAATCCCTATAAAACACTATGAGCAGTCCCGCGATATATATATAGTATATATTGTAGGTAAAGGTATGATAGTAGTAAATAATAGTGAGATAGATTTTGTTATAATATTGTACTATAATGATATAATTAATAGTATATATTTGGCTATAGTATATATAATTATGATTTATATATAATATGATATATATATATATAATATATTATATTAGTAATATATATATATATATACTAGTATCATAATTATAATAATATATAATAATTTTATAGCAAACAATATTATAATATAATTATATAGTATATAGTAGTATATATATCGAACCTTAAATGATCAAGGCGCTTTTACTCTCGCATCAGCCGGGATTCGAAAACACTGGCTCCGGCGTCGCTGAGTTAACAGTAAACGGTCGCCTTATCCACTAGGCCTATCCGTTCCAAAGATACGTTTCAAGCGTAGCTTTTAAAGCTGCCAGTTTTTCTCATCTCAATATTGCTGAGTATAAAGGCGTTTGTGAGAGCAGTTGTGGATGAGTGGTTTTGAAGTAGGAGCTTCAGATTGATAGTGTTGGGGACTTGAATGGTTGATCAGGTTGATCAAAAAAGGGATGTATACAGATGGTTTGGGGATGTCGGAGAAATGAAATGAGTGGAAGTGATTGATTTCTGTGAGGGAGAGGTATGTGTGTAGGTATTACTTTCTTAACACAAGAGTATCCATACGTATACTAGAGTTGGTGTAGGTAGAGATGTATGAAGTGAAAAGTATGATTGATTTTGTGGTTGGTGAGAAGGAGATGTTGAGTATGTGTTGGATGTTAATCAGTGAGGGGTTTAGGAATGGGATTATCGGATGCATTATGTAGTTTAATGTAAAATTAAGTTAGTGGGGGCTTTGGATGGAGAGGAAGGGTGATAACGGAAGGAAGTGGGTAATTAAGAGTGGAAAGTAATGTGAACAAGGTAATAAGGATAAGGATTGTAAGAGCGTCGCAAGTAAATCAGTTTGATTGTGAAAGTTGAACCAGAACAATGCTGGGAGCAAATGAGGAAGCATTGTTAGCAGTGAAAGAAGTATGTGGATGTGCTTAAGTTAGAATTAAATGTTAACAGAGAGTGGTGGTATGAACAGGTGATGCAAGCGTTAAAAGTAGAAGAAAGAAGCGTGGTTGAAAGTACTAAAAGAAATGATGAGTTTTCAAGAAGATGTTTGGATTATATAAGGAGGAAAAAAGAATACTAAAGGTGCATATGTAGGAGAAAGAAGAGGTAATGACAGTTTTGGAAGGAGGGATGATGGGGACTTATTCAAGGGAATAGGAAGATCTTCTGGAAGGAAGCGCGAAATGTTAGGAATGAGAATAAGACCTGCTCAGAATCATGAATAGGGATGGTGCTTTTGTACTGATGAAATGGATGTGAGGGGGTGTGGAGAGACCTCGAATAATGCTGCATAATATTAGCAGATTTTAAATTGAATGAGTCTAAGGGAGATTTTACCTCTCCTCAGCGGGATTCGAGCATTGACCTCCGCGTCGCAGAGTTATAATAGCCGGATGCTCTAAACACTAGGCCATCCGTCCCCAAGAAAGAACGCTTCAAACGTAGTTTTTAAAGCCCCCGGTTTTCTATAGTTCTATAGAATGAGTCAAAGGAGATTTTATCTCCATCTAGCGGGATTCGGAACATTGACCTCCCGCGTCGCAGAGTTTATGCTAGCGGATGCTTAAACAGCTAGGCATACCAAGTCCCAATCAAAGAAGCGCTTCCAAACGTAGTTTTTAAGCAACACGGTTTTGATATTCGCATAATGACTGAGTAATGCCAGAAAGAGCCTGGCCCCATTTTAATGAATGAGTCAAAGGAGATTCGTTACTTGTCGCATCAGGGATTCGACTTGATCTCCGCGTCGGAGTTATCATAGCGGATGGCATATATAACACTTGCTATACGCACGTCGCAATAAAGATGTGGTGTGGGTTTGATGGGGCAAGAAGAAAGGTATTTTAGGGATGAGGTTATTAGTAGGAGAGGTAATGGTAGGGTGAGAAAAGTTAAGATGGTAAAATTCTGAGGTAATAGATGAAATTACTAAGGTGAATGATCAGAACGGAGGCGAGAATGGTGATTGTTGGATTTGGAAGTTGTATAATAAATGTTTATGGAGTATAGCTTTCCTAAGGGATTTGGAGAGAGACATGGTAATGTACCTTATATCAAGGGTAAGGGGAGATAAAGGGAACTGTATTATAGAGGGATAAGTTTATTGAGTGTAGTAGGGAAAGTATATAATGTTGGTTTTTTGGTCGAAAAAGTGCCTCGAGTGACTGAGGACTGATTGGTGAAGACAAGGTGCGTTTAGGAGTGGTAGATAGAGGATGTGTGGATCATCTTTACATTGAACAATGATTGAAAATGAGGGAGAAGAAGAATAAATTGTATTTAGGTTTATGCTTTGCAACAGGCTTGATACTGTTATAGGGAAGCTCTACTGGGAGGTGTTAGGTGAATTATATGGTGTTGTTTTAGCTTCTGATGGATATCAAAGTATAGTATGAAGGATAAGTGAGGCGTGTGTATAGAATAAAATGGTGTCAAGGTGATTGGGTTTAGTATTAATAGCAGAGTGAGACACGGTTGTGTTAATGTCTCCATTGGTTATTCAATTTTATATATGGATATGGGGTTATGAAGATTAGAGGTGGGGGTGGCAGGAAATTGGTGTTAAATGATGAGATGATAGGAGGGTACCTACCTATTTATAGGATTGATTTTGGTTATTTGTGGCGTATGCTGAAGACGAGTTTGGGAAGGATTGGTAGAAGAGATTTGGGCAGGCAGTGTGTAAAAGGAGGGTTTTGAAGTTTGATGTAAATAAAAGTAAGGTTATGGTTGTGAGTGAGGATAGCTCAGTGGTGAAGCTTATGTTAGATTGGTGAGCAGCTGGAAGCAAGTGTTGAGTTTAAATTTTAGTTAATGTATTGGATGAGAAGGGAATGGATGATGCAGAAGTAGTAGTGCGAAAGTGTGAATGGCAGGAAAGGTGGCTGCTGGGCAATTAAATCGTTGGTGAATGTAATATGACTAAGTCTGGAGTGGTGCAAGGGGTTTGCATAGGGTATGTTGTTTACTGTGTTATTGTTAGTAGTGAGACTATGGTTTTGGAATAAGAAGTATAGATCTAAAGTTCAATGTGTTTCAGATGGACAATCTTAAAGCCATGCTAGCTGTGAGAAGAGTTGATAAAATGAATAATGAAAGTATTGAGAGTTGTGTGGTGTGAAGAGAAGGGGTAAACGGAGAGAGATAAATGAAAGTATGTTGAGATGGTTTGGGTCATGTGGAAAGGATTATTGATAGTCGGTTGGTTAGCGGATGTTTGTGGTGCGTGTGTTTGGTGAACCGACCCCCCGGCCGACGTGGGAGACCGAGAAAGTGATGTGAGTTAGTAAAGGAATGTTTGCAGGAGAGATTTAGTTTGGCAGAGCGAGAAAGAAGGTTCATGATCGAAAGAGATGGCGGGGGTGTTGTAGGGGTATGGTTGTGCCACCTGGCCAGGGGATGAACCCTACCTTGACGATTTACCATAGTGAGGAATCGTTCGCGGTCGCGTGAAGCTCTAGGGTGGATTTTCTGATTGCGACAAGTTCTTATATTAATGGTAAAGAGGGGGGCGGTAAGGCTGGGCTTTCTTTTTCGATTTGTGTCATATTCTTCTTCTGCTTTCTTTTCCGATGCTTGTACGCACCTTACTCCAGTCTTGGGAAACAAAAGGAAGATGAAGAAGATTATATATATAATAATATATATTATATATATAATATATAATATATATATATTTATATATTATATTATATATGATATATATATTATATATATATATAGTTATATATATATAATATTATATATATAGTATAGTTATTATATGGTTCTTATATTTAGGTATAATATAGTGAATAATAAGTATATATATCAGAAGAATATGTCCAGTAAGAAAAGCACAATTAACCATCACGGAGCAAGATTCAGGGCCCCACAAAGTTTATGCAATAGGTTATTAGAATTCAAACTTGGATACAACGTATTATATCACTATCTGCATTAGATGTCGTATATCCCGGAAAAGCAAGTGGAGCACTTCCTTTCTAGAGTGCCCGGCCGCTCGAACGGCCCCCGTGAACATCATTCGCTGTAGACTTTTCTCTTCGACCTGTGGAGTCGTCAAGAGACAGTAGCTAGATTTTGGAGGATAGATGTGAGCCTCCAGTAAGGTGGGACAGGGGTAGTGAATAATATATAGTATATAGATTAATATATAGATTATATATAATAAATATTATATTAGTTAGTTATTAAGGTATATATGATGTAGTGATTGTTTTGGGGTAATATTATCTTACTATCTTCTATTAATATTTAAACATGCAAAGCGTTCAACTTCGTATGATTTGTTGAATGATGTAGAGCACCATATTTTTTGAAACTAACATCCTTTCGCCATTACGGTCAGGCACATTTTGATTTCCTATATTCTTAATTAAAAGAAAATATTATACTTATTTTTTATTTTGCTTTTTTCTATATATATTAAAAATCAACAACAACTACAACAACGGTTTTAACTACAATTTTGTCATCATGAGTTTTTTGGGCTTGGTTTCCTCGAGCGAAGCGAGCACTCTGCGCGTGCGTAGCACGTTTGATCAGGGACAAGTCTTGCTCCGTTAGGAGCAAAGCCAAGGCTTGTTATATATAAGATATATATATAATTATATATATATATATTATATATATACATATAGTTATATATATATATATATATAATATAGTATATATATATATATATTATATATATATATATATATATATATTATATAATATATAGTACGTATATATAGTAATACTTACTTACTATCTGCTGGCCACCTTAATTGGAGGCCCAAGCTTCCAGAAAGCGGCATGGCGCTCTGGGGCGGTTCCAACAGGTAAGGAAAGAAAGTTATAGAGAATGGCCCCGGCGGGGGGGTCGGAGCAGGGGCCTCAGAAGGAGGTGCTACTAATTGTGTATGGGTGCATTGTGACATCTAGTGCAAGTGGGGGAGGTGACGTTGTCTAGTTTGAATCTGTATTTATAATGCACGAACCCCGGGTGGTGACCTGATCTGCTCCGAGCGAGGCGATTTGGCTCTTCTGGAAAGCGTTTCTTCTCTAGGGGAGGGTTTTTGGGATTGGGTGTTTAGGTTTGTTATTTGGGTAGAAATGTGTGCTGGTTTGATGTGTATGGATATGTGTATTCCATGACCTATTGGAAGGGGGAGGAGGAATTATGTTGTATGTGTTTTAATAGAATTGATCTGGTGAAGAAGGGGGGGATTTTTAGTCTTTGTCAGGGGGGGGTTGGGGAGAATTTGGTGACAAGGTGGATGGATTAGTGTTTTCTGATTGAGTCCCCACCATCTTCAAGTGTGTGGAGATGGGGAGGATGGAAGTTTAATCGTGTAAATGTTGGATTGGGGTGGTTTTTTGTGCAGCCTGTGATAATTTTGAGGGCTGTAATTTTGAGATTTGTAATTTATTTGTGTTGATTTTGAGAGTGCTGGGACCATGCTGGTGAGGCATAGTTTTAGAGTTGTTCTGAAGGAGTTGTTTATTAGTAGTGGTGAGTGTGTGTTTCCTGTTGTTGAAGTTGTGGTTGGGAAAGGGGTCGGAGGGTGTTTAGTTTTCGTTGGGTTGAGGAAGTGATTTGGGCGATGTGGGGGGAGAAAGTCGTCATGTGTGTGTCTAGGTAGTCTAGTATTTTTTGGGGTTTTGTTTAATGGAAGGGGTTTGTTGTTCAGGTAATTATAGGATGGAGGGAGGATTGGTGAGTCAGTCGTTAAAAGGTGATGGAGGATTTAAGGGGGATGCTGTCATTCTGTTGGAGCTTAACCAATTTTCTAATAGATATAAATATTCTTGGTTATGTTGTGTGGCTATGTTTACGTTTGGGTGTTGGAAATAAGGCTGATGTCGTTTGCGTAAGTAATAAGTTTAGTGGGTTGGGGTGGGTAGTGGGGTGGGTAGCTCTGCTGTGAAAAAGTTGAACAAAATGGAGAGACCTTTGGGACGCCCTTTTGTAATTTAATCGAATGGGAGAGGTTGTTTTGTATAAGAGCTTAGCGAAACGGTTGGTGAAGAAATTTGGAGAGCCTTTTTTTGTCATTATTTTTCTAGGGGGATGAGGATTTTTTGAATAAGGATTGCGGTGAGTATAGATCTAATGGAATGGGGATTGGTTGAAGCATTATGATAGTGTTTGGTGTGATGGGCGGTGAGGCTGTAAGTTGTAAGAGTGGTTAGCTTTTGAATGCGTGTTTTGGAATCTGGAGGTTAATGAGGGTGGGCAATTTTTGTTTTAGTATTAATATTCTCTAGCAGTTCTTACAAATGGACAAAGCAGAGAGATTGGGCGGTAGAAGGAGGGGGTTGGGGGTCATTTTTTTTTTGTTTGAGTTTTTATTATAAATATTGCTTAACATAACGGTATGTAGTATTACGCATTCCCGATAGGCGAAAGTTCTGTGATTAGGAGAATATTTTTTCTGCCAAGGTGTTTTAAGTGTAGGTTGGAGATATTGTCGGGGCCTGTGGCTGGGGATTTTTGAGGGTTTTATAATGGCATTCTATTGTCATGTTGGTTGTGAATGGGGGTGGAAGGGTGTGGTCTAGTATATTATATATATTTATAAAAATTATAATTATTTTATCTTAAAATTATTTAAATATAAAAAATATTTATATATATATATCTATATATATTAATATATATATAATACTACTATATATATATATATATACCCACACAACCACCCACCCACACACACACACCCACACACACAAATTAACCTATTTTATTCACAGATGAAATCATAATTTAATTAATTTAATACATTTTATTTAAAATATGACAAATTATAACTATATATTCTCATTTGAATCCTCCTAGCTTTCGTGGGGTATTCCTTCACCTCTTTCAGGGGTTTCCAAAGAGAGAATGTGATTGTTTCAGGCTGTTGATATTGTTAACTTTGTAGCGGTTGGTTTTGATATTCAGCATTGCCATGTCATTCCAGTTTCTTTAAAATTCTTCTGCATGAAGTGGACATTTTTAGACTTTCGTTAATTGTTTCATCTATAGTATAATTACCTCTGTCTCGGTTAAAGTTATCTGTAAACTTCATTAAATAAGTTTCAGTAGAAATTAATTCTACTATATTACCTATGAAAAGAGAAGAATATGAAATGCGTCTTCTCTTAGCTTCAAAATACCCTCATCAAGGAAGTGAATGGACAATTCTAATGATAAAAAACAGAGTAACCACATTACGAAATTTCGCTGGTGAAAACAGTTTCAAACTTTAAAGTGAGGTAGATTAAATTCAATAGGAAATACCAGGGCTGCGGAGCCGGTAATTTTGCTTACCGATTCAGGCTCCGGCTCCGGCTCCGGCTCTGAATAGCTTTATTTTAAATTAAAAAGGAAAACTCCATGTTTCTTCTCCACTGAAATTTTCTTTTTGGGTTCAAGCTCCGGCTTCAACAAAAAAATCTTTTTTGCTCCCGCTCCGATTCCACCCAAAACCTTACCGCTCGGCTCCCGACTCCGACTCCGCAGCCCTGAGAGAAACATAGAACGTAGGAGAATTCCACAGAACATAAGTGACCTGCAATGATTGAGGCACCACAACGGACATGCCTGGAGTTGCGAATGTTCACTCAAAGTGCATGTGCAAACACGGTCACCTTTGTGGAATATGATGGGTAATTTCCCTCGGGCATTTACTGCCTTGGCACTTGCAGAAAAGAGATAAAGTGCCAACGTAACTGGAGATTTCCCCCCCCATAAATAAGAGGTGTACTCCCTACAAGGCAGATGAGTTCCTTGTATGGTTTGAATAATTGAGAAGAGGAAAAAATCGCGCGGTATAAGCAGAACTCAAAGCCATTTTTAAGGCCGCCCTAGAAATCGTTGATATATGATGTTTCCAAGACATTTTAGGTTTATTTATATTAGGGCCAGGAATATTTTATATTTGCAACAGGAGAGATGGAAGAACCGTTGAAGAGACAGAAAAGTTATGAAGTGCTTTTGAGACATGTTTATAGAACTCGAGATTTTAAAGTGTTTAATTTTACAAGATTAAAGGAACCCCGGTAGAAAATTTTATCTAAATCATATAGAATAGAATGGGAAAGATTGGTATAATTGGCAACTCTTGATGCAAAGAGTGAGTAGGTTTAAAATGACTAGAAGAATGGAGTGTTCAGTCATCGGCATATGAGTGGATTGAGTTATATGAGTAGCTAAGAAGGATGTTAATGAAAAGTAGATATAGAGTAGGTGATAAGACAGGAAGTAAGGAACATCATTATTAACAGACAAGGAAGGAAAATTCGACCAATTAGCAACAACTTAATGGAACAATTTGAAAGAAAGCTAGTTATGAGTGCGCAAAGAAAAGGGATCAAATTAATTAATTTATTTGGGGTACCTATATTAAAATATTAAACATTCAAATTAATCTATTTTTGATATCTATTTTAATTTTTAAAAAATCAAAATTTAAATTACAAATCATGTTTGGGCGATGATAGCTCTTTTTTTCCTCAAAAGAAAAAGATTTCTACTACTGAGCGTCTTAGTTTTGAATGCTGCGAGAAATATTTTAGCAGATTCTCTTTGAATACAACGTTTGGAATAACTTGTTAATTCGTTAATCTCTTGAGCTTTATATTATAAAGAACACAACTTATCACTCAATTGATCTGTTTGTTATACTATAAAGTGAACAAAGGATCTCCCCAATGTGACTGAAAGATTTTACGTCATGTTCATTTATATTTGCCTAACGAAGCAAATCTTTACTAAGATTGTAAATCAAAATTTCACATGGCAAACCGAAACAGTCAATCTTCTTTAAATACCACGTACCACTGCCTAATTTCGAGGTTTTATGCGCGCGCGCGCGCGCCACACACGACACACACACACACACACACACACACACACTACACACACACACACACACACACACACACACACACAGTTGAGAGAGCGACAAGCATTTTTCCAAGATTTTTGTTATAATTTTATTATATAGTAATTTAACTATTATATATATATATAGGTATATATACTATATATATATATATATAATATATTAATATATATATATATAATAATATATAATATACATTATATATATATTATATTATATATATATAATATATAATAATAGTTTAATAATAAAATACATGGAAAAAATAAAAAGTACTTCTAAATAAATATGGGTGCAATCAGTAGGTACCTTTAGCTTTTTGGGAAAGAACCACCATATTAATGCTAGAGAACCCCAACTGAACATGCCTTTAGAAAAAGGAGACGATGACGCTGTGATAATTCAAATTAGAAGAACCAATTGTACAAGGGAACAGTATCTTCTATATATTCACAACTGAAATATAACACAAAGAAAACCCCGAGTGTAATAGACGCCTTTGATATATATAATATATTATATATATATAATATTATGATATAATATATATATATATATATATATATATTATATATATATATATATATATATAAAGTATATTATATATTATATAGTATATATATATAGTAATAGGAGTAAATATATATATATATATAATATATATATATTATATAGTATTAATATATTATCAAACATTTTTTTAGAAAGAAATAATAGAAATATATCTTTTGCCATGAATTATGGTAAGTATTGGTTCATAAAATAAGATTTTTGTAAATTTTTAAGTAAGCTAATATAAAAAAATAATTGAAATATATATATATTATATATTATAATAGATAGAGTATATATATATATATATATTAATATAATATATAATATATGATATATATTATAACTAATATATATTATATATATATAATAATATATTATATAATATTATATATACTATATATATTATTATTATATACTTATATATATATATATTATTTATAATATCTAGTAATATAATTTTCGAAAGTTGAATTTTTTACTTAGTCCTTCTGAACCACTCTAATATAAGAAAAAACATTGTGGGATCTGAAAGTCCGGAAAACATAAAAATCACATAAAAAATTACACTTTTATTTAATTACTCTTCCGAAACAATTAGTTATATGCAGAAATATTATTGTACAAAGGTTGGTATTGTTTGATACTATTAAGACATAGATAATGCACATATTAGTAATTTATATAGTAATTACATAAAATGTGAAAACTTTTCTATAAGAAATTGTGTCGCTAGTAGGTCATTTTCTTTTTCTTTTTGTTTACTTTTTATATATATATGTATATATATAATATATATATATATATATATATATAATATATTATATATTATATAATATAGATAAATATATAATATATAGTTTTATTGTTAGCTATATATTATGTAACCTTACAACCTGAACAAATACTATTCCTGTTGCTCGTTTTTCGTAATAATTTATTATACAGTCTTCACAAATTGAACATTACTCTTCAACCGATCGTTTACAACTTCAGTAAATACTGTATTTAATTGATTTCAAGACCTGTTTGCAAAAATCTTTTCATTCTTATGCCACTTCAAAGGATCTGTCTTAAGGAAGTATTCAAATAAAATCTTTCGAAAAATCCTCAAGTTTCGATTGAAACAAATTCAATTCATTTGTTAATAATGTCTGGGATTTTTTTTGATTTCTAGATTGGATTAAGCCCTCTTTTGTTCTTGGAAATTCTGTCTACGTTTCAGAAGCTATTTACCTATTTTGTTTTTGATTCCATACAAAGTGTGGGATTAAAGGAGTTATGGCAACAACCAGGCTCATAATACTATAAATGATTTCTTTTTTTGCAAAGCAACCAAAGATGCTATCGATTCGATAGCTTGAGATTTCAAAAAAGTTTCGAAGGAACATCCGAATTCAGATACTGTTTCTTTTGGCAGCATGAAGTTGGGTCGTGCCATAACTGGCT
Source organism: Trachelipus rathkii (assembly GCA_015478945.1). Lineage (NCBI taxonomy): Eukaryota > Metazoa > Arthropoda > Malacostraca > Isopoda > Trachelipodidae > Trachelipus > Trachelipus rathkii. The sequence continues at coordinate 12,061 of JABUQX010076396.1, forward strand.
TCGACATACACGCTGACGGAAAAATTATACAAATAGTTCTAGATCGCGTTCTTCCTCTTGGGTGAATAATACAAATCACCACCAAGATAACAAAATTTCAAGCATATAATAGAATTTATTCACCCAGCCTTAGTATGATGACTTGGCCCCTGGAACGCGGAATTTGATATTCCACATGATGAAATGTGCTAGCCGAGGAAATATTTCTGCTAATTCTAGAAATTCTCTATTAATCCTTTCTATTACAAGTTTCACAATCAAAATAATATTTTGTGTAAAACAAAGTCAGAATTCGAAATACATCACCCTGATTCTATCCTCATTTGACCTTTTCTCTTTTAATCCATGGTCGAAAATTATGAACAATGATTCCAGACCACACGTTTTGAGATCTTTTAAAGATTAATATAGTCGGACCTGTAGTATTACCCATCTTTTCCTCAAAGACGGTTCTAAGAATGATTTCATATATGTGATGTCTACAAGGTAATTAGAGATCTTTTTCTAAAATATCTTCTGTCAAAACTCACGGACCACTAAAACCTCCAATATTCTTTGCTGTCGTATCGAAGACCAATGCTTTAACATATTTTTGGAGACCCCATTCAGTAAGAGTTTCACAAACAGCTTATGCCTGCTCTTTTCCAGTTCCAGATTGTAACACAACACTCCAAAAAATTGTTCAATATCGCCATTCGAAAGTAATAGAGAAAGTGATTATCACAAGCTTTGCAGGTCAACGCCAATGGTTTTTCCGAAAATAACAATGCAACAACAGCAGCTCCATATTTGGTGTCCTGATGAGTGCTTCTAGAATTTCAGTCTCCCTTTCTTCTTCTTCGCGTTTTTTTTTCCTATAATGTAAAGATAAACTGGTTTATATGCAAATGGTTACACCTCAAGACAATTTTCTAAACATTTTCTAAACATGGAGCAAAGCTTAATTAAAATTTGCTTCTATATCACCTAATTTTACATTTTTCCAAGGCCGCAGCTAACTAAGTAGTTATTAATTTTCGGCGTCCTCTCTTCCTTCTTGCTTCTGGTGATACTTTCATATCTTGTAGGAGAGAATATTCTAGAACAATTTTATCAGTGGAATTTTCAGCAACTGGTACTATAATGGAATCTAATTCTAAGCTGCAGCCTGAGTATGACAACGGCATCACTTCAGCAGTTTGCTTTGTAAAAAAGGAAAACGAATTCAGCGATACGACATCAAATAAAACAACATAAATGTGCAAAATATATAAGTAATGAATTATTGGATTTTTTTTTGTAAATACATTACTTACATGATAGTTCATGTTCACTACCACTTGGCTCTTTACTTAACAAGGCTCTTTCCTCTCGTTCCGCAACTCTTCTTCCTCTTTCAAATTCTTAGTAATCAATTCCTTAACCATTGATTAATCAAAAACTGCCTATCCTCTTCAATAGTAATCATGTCAAAAGCGTTTACATGTGCAAGGTCAGACAGATCCTCGAGTTTCATTTCAAAATCTGCTTCCTTTTTCTTATGAGCTTCCGATGATCTATCAGCGTGTTTTTGTATTTGTCTTCATTCCTTGTACAAAGCTTCTAATTTTGGGATGCAGTTTCTCATCTTCTGTGTTAGAATTAGTGCTTCCCCCCCTCCCACACACACACAAAAAAAAATCACTTCCTACAAAGGTAGTCCTGCACTTTCACGTAAAGTTAACTCCACCACATGAAGGTTGAAATACAATACACTTAATATTTGCTTTTATGATGGCAATTTACATCCAGTTATATCATGAGAGTAATATCCAAGTAAATATATTTTCTCATGGAAACGAACAGATGACATTGTGTCCTGAAAATGTGTTGTCACTCTTCCGAATTCCGGTAGGAAACTGTTGTTCTTGAGACTGACATCTGCCTTTTCTGCCCCTTTTTCGAAAGCTGCGCTCTCTCATTTACTGACGGGTATGACGTCACTCTGGGATACGACTCGGTTGGTTTTGGATTCTTATTTATCATACTTTTTGTCATCGCTGGAGTATTGCATGTAATTTATATTTCGATTGATAAACAAATATTAATTATTTTTCTCTGTGATTTTACGATTTTTAAGGTCCCAGGAGCACCCGTTTCCCTTTGTCAGATTGAACTGCAATTTTACACAGAATATATTTTTCATAAAATGGAATTAAACAGGGAGGTAGCGCGAAAAAACAGTCACTAAATAATTTTCAAAATAGTAAATAACAACCACCATATATATATATATATATATATATATAAATATATAATATATA
>JABUQX010076397.1:0-33912 GCA_015478945.1 Trachelipus rathkii
TATAATATATATATATATAATATTATATATATATAAGATAGTATTTAGAGAGAGAGAAAGCAGAGAGAGAGAGGATGAAGATAGAGAGAGAGAGATAAAATCACTTTAAATACCTGAAGAGTTTGCTGGTGCATATATGTTATTGACAAAATAAATACCTTAGAGACATTGGAGGTACAGCGTTTATTACAATTAGTTTAATATCTTATATAAATATTATATTTTAAACTGAATTAGTTAAGAGTGGATTACATGTTTCTTCAAGAAAAACAGTCTTGAAAATTACAGTAGTGCCAAACGTAAAATGCAAACGGTCATGTTTCCAAACTGATTCACCCACAACAAAATATCGACATACACAATTCAACGCATACACAATTCAACGAAATACACAATTTTATTAGGTTACTTGGTTTGGTTAGGATTGTGCATTTCCGATATATGTGATGTTGGTTGACTGTTGTCTATGAACTTGACAGCAACCAGGTTAATAGCTACTTCTAACTTCTGTCTGCTGACATTCTTACATTCAATTCAACAACTTAATGTTCTTCTCTTTTACCATTTAAAAAATTTACTAGAAACATAAAATGTTTTAAGATTCACCTACAAACCAAATATATATATATATATATAATATATATATCAACTATATATATATATATATATAATCATATATAATATATACATATAATATATATATATAATATATATTATAATATAAATATATAATATATATATATATATATATACACCAAAGCAAGCACTAAGAATCATAACAGGAGGCAAACAAACAAACACACAAAAACACCTTACACGTAAAAAGCCAAAATCGCTACCTAATAGACACTCACTTGTATATCGATAGGTACACAGTTCTTTACAAAAACCCAACACCCCAACACCTATGCCACATTGCCTCTCTAACCCTACCCACAACAGAATCAAACAACCTCCTCCTTCACCAGTCTATATTACAAACAATTCTGAACAACATTCCACCTCCACCAAACAACACAGTAAATACAACACCAAATACAATTCACACTCACTAACAAGAAAACTACTTACGACTCTGACCACAAACAACATTCATAAACAAAAACCAACCAGAAATAAAAAAAATTCAACTCACTACCAAGAACCAGTCAGTCATCCTTGAAAGATTTAAGATGCACCTAACTTGCAATATTCAAACACCAATTCAAACCAGCCAAGCCACCCACCACACAAATCCGTCAAAACTTGTAACCAAGATCCCGGCAGGACACATCTCGCTTTTTTCTTCTGACTGTCATTAACTCCCAATCCAGAAACAATCTGGAACATTTCACCCCTGGAGGATCTCTGGAGATGGCCGGGAAGGCATCGCGGATACCTGGAAAGTCGTTGTGGCCCCTCCGGTTGGGTGGTGAGAAGGTAGAAGGATAATCCGATATATAAGTATATATATATAATAACCTAATATATATAATATAATATACTATACTAATAATATTATATAAATTATATATATAACTATATAGAATATAATATATATATATATATACTATATATATTAATCATTATATATATATACCAGGAAAGCTTTCGCCCTGTCAGTTGTTCAAGCATCTTCTCTTTTGCCCGAAAAAACCTTTTTTCAACCTCAGAGCACTCCAATAATCCTCCACTCTCAATTGATTCCCCGACGCCGTCCTCGAGTTAAACACTCCAGTAGCAGATTTTCCCCTTCAGCAGAGCTAGCATTCTCTTCCATATCCTCAAAACTCGTATCACTCATGAGCACTCCAGAGGATCTGCTTCTAGCGCATAAAGATACTAACGCTGGAACCAAGATAATACAAGCAAAAAGAAAGACCCGTTGCTAGCCCTGTCGCCCTAAACCATGCAAGAAAATCTTCATTTTCCCTGACCGCAACGCTACGAAACATCAAACCTTCTTTGAGCACAAATCATTTCCACTACTTCCCAATAATTCCATTTCTTTATCCAATAATATATATACCAAAATCCATATTTAATTTTCATAATAGCACAAAAAAACCAATTTAAAATTTTTCCATCTCCTCAAATATGTTTTCTGCAAAAATCCCATCTATCTTATTATATATTAATAGAATACATAAGTTTAAAATTTTGTTGCTCCTAAATTGAATTTTATAAAATTTAAATCTTGTTTAATTATTTTTTAATTTTGATTTTATTTCGAAATAGTTCAACTAAATTAAAATGTATTATTGAGATGGTTCAGATTTTTACTTATCCTTTCAATCAAATCTGCTTGCTCTTTCTCAGGACTAGAACTAACCACTTTCTCGAATAAAGCTCTTCCCAATCTCTTTTCTGTTCTTCTCGTTTCTTCTTTCCCAGCTGTTTTGCGTCCGACTCCAACGGCGGTCAGAAAATATATATAACTATACTATAAAATATATATTATATATATATATATATATATATATAATATAATATAATATAATATATTAATAATAATATATAGTATAAATATAAATATATATATATATAATTAAAATATTTATATATTAGATTTAATATATAGATTATTTTACTTATCCATACTTAGGAATAAATTTTTATTCATCGACGAGCCCTTGGGGTAAAATAATTTTATTTAAGACATTATAAACTGATTTGCCAACTAACACAATTACAGGACAATCGAGCTTCAGTGACATTCTCGTTCTCATCTTCTCAGGATTAAGAATAATATAAAAAAAAAAATGTGAAATGAAAATAATACTTTTTATTTATAAGCTGGCAACCTGTTTGGACTGTGACACTTTCATCGATGGAACATTCTCGAATGAAGTTAAACTTTCTTGATTATTTTTTGAGAGACTCCGATTCCTTTAAGAATAAGGTTCCATTTTGTGCAGGTGGTTCACTTGCCTTAAGCTCGTGGTAGCCTGAAGGGCAGTTTTTTGTCGCCGCAAGGGACGCAATGCCCTTTGTTGGTAAGTTCCGCTCTCAGAAACAAAACAACAACAAAAAAAAATCCGTTAAGTAAAATGTTGGATCTCGTCTATGAAAATTCACCCCTCATGAATATTGAAAATTTTTGGATTTTTTTATTTTTTTCGTGTGTATTTTAAACTTTCTATATTTTAAGAACTGCTTCTGATTTATACAGTTTGAAGTAGTTCATTCCTAAACTTTGGTTTATTTGTCTTGCTGGGACTAACGAAGATGAAATGTATAAAACTTTAGATTGTTTTTAGTGTTTAACCTTATTGAATTATAGGTTTCTCCTAATAAAGTCGGTACTAATCATGACAGTAATTTAGATATTATGCCTGAATCTTTGTTTGGGTTTATGTAAGTTTAATACATGTTTTGTACTATTATAGATTTACATTATTTATTTATTTTTATGAAACGAGGTATGACAGATTCGGGCACAAATACGCAATAATTATATTGGTGAAATTAACATTAGTGGTTCCTGTTTGTAGAAATTTATTTTACTATCATTAATTACTATTATTAATCAAGATATCTATTTATACTGAAAACATTCTTTATACATAAATTTATTTTAGGACATTATTATGGGCTGCATAATTTTATAGGCTTAAAGGAATAAATTGCTTGGTGAGGAAGTATATAAATTGATAAGTAATGTGAATGAAGTTTACATGCTGCTTTAGTATTTTAATATTCTGCCCATTGCCCTTTATACCCACATGGCATGGTTTCCTGATCAATTAAAATCCTGCATTATATCCTAAAAAATTACCCATCCTTACGGAGGTAAAGCCTCAGCCCCGAAGTGAGCCTAAAACCGCTTACACCCCTTCGGCGGTATCCCCCATCTCAGGATTCACACCTTTCAAGGACGCATCCACTTGGATTTCTCTCGAGTGATGTGTTGCTTTAAAGGATACTCTTGAATTAAAACCGTTATCGCAAGTTATTACTTATGTTAAAGTTGTCTTAAAAATATTTTAACCAAAAGAACAAAATAAACCATTTTGAAATCGAAGTATCAAAGGATGGAAAAGTTTTATTTTAGAGAAATGATAGAGTTTTGTAAGATATTACTGTGTATTAACTACGAATTATGTTAGAAACTTAGCCTAGGATAAAATTTTTGTTGAGTAAGCCCTAGTTGACCGAAATTTTGCTAAATCACGTTTATTCATAGTTCAAATGACTTTATACTCGAGACGATTGACACTTTATAAATAGGTCAATATATTCAAGATGCTGTTATCTTTGATAGAATGGTCACTTTCCTAAGGATTTTGTATAGTATAATACGTCTACCTGTTGCTGATATGCTGGAAAAGTGGGAACAATTCGGTATTGTATAACCTGTTAGCTATTTTACCTTAAAGTATGAATTTCAGGATGTTGCGGATTATTCAACGCCGAGTATGTTAGGTCTGCATTTTATATTATATTCTTAGTTCAATTTATGATATGTTAATCTTGTATGATGCTAACTTTGTTGCGTAAGATATATTCGTAGGTCAGATAATAAAAGAACTTAGTTTTATGTTACTTTTATTCCAAAAGTGGAATTTTTTTCGGTCTGAGGAAACATAATAGTTTCAATAGATCATAGGCGAGTGGTGGGGAGGGAAACAATGGGTGCCCTCCTCTGCTGATATTACTGCTTTTAAAACAGTAAACTATTACGCTTTACTGTGATATTTAATTCAAAGAACTTTTAAAAAGGTTCAGATAAAAGGTTCTTATTTTATTTATGTTTGTTTAAAAACTTTGTAATGTGCAACTTATTCGCAGGATTAGTTTCTATTAAAAGATTAATCGATATGTGTTGAGAACATTCTTTAATTAGAACTTTTGTAAAAGTTGAACAAGATTATTATTATTATATTATTATATTATTATTATTAGTATTATTATTAATTAATATTATTATTATTATCTATATTTTTATATTATATCTATATTAGTCATAATATATTATTATAATAAATTGTATAGAATTCTCCTATATTAAATTATTATTTTATGATTATTACTACCTTTTTTTTTGGTCTAAGTTCATTTCACTTCCAATTTGGCTGTATTAAGTTCTCCCTTTGTATACACATAACCATAGTTAAACCTATGATGTTGAGAAAAAAATCTCATTACATTTAATACTTGTCTTATACACTCGTATTTCCCTCAGTATGTATTTTTCGCTTGCTGATACGATACATCTCCCCCCATTTCTACGCTTTGTTATATCTCACAGTGTAGGGTTTCGTTGATCCCAACATGTATCCATTATATTTAATCGTAAACGAATGTGCGATCGCTACATTGCCTTATCCCTGCAGTAGGATCAAATTAATAACCCTTATTTCATTTAGCTATGGATTCATTCAAGATTACGACATCCCCAGCACAATGGGTTAAAGAGTATAGTGCCTATCCTATGGTATCGACGGTAGAAATTATCTAACTGGAAGACAGCGTAAATGTCTATAGATAGACGTTCGGTTCTCTCAGGGACGATATTCAAAAACCGTTGATGTATCGCAACTACTGACAACCCATCGATTGTTCGAGCTTCATGCTCACGTTATATGTCACCATTCGAACATCTTAAAATATTACAGCATTGTTTAAAATAAAAAAACGGAAAAACAGCATCCCATCTTGACCGATGTTACATACTGAACTAAAACACTATACACATGTGTAATCAATGATATTTACACCGAAACATGTGTCCCGTATAAATGCCACCTTATACAGGAGTGACGTTAATAACTACAGCTGAAGATTTGCTTTTCTCTCTTGTATGAGAGAAGAGGTGCCGCTGAATCGAAATATCTAAAAAATGTTAGTGTTGCTGAAGCATTTGATTACTTACATCCATCAAAGGGTGTTGAACTCTAGATGAGATATGTAATAGAACTTACCCAATTATGTTGAATCCTATGTTCTTTGTCTTAGATGAATAATATATTTAAATAAACTTGTGTTTAATGTATTTATTATTTTTAATGTATTATATATATATTCCTTGAAAATGAAAATTATAAAGTTATAAAATGAAAACTGTTTTACTTCCCTCGTATTTCCTTATGACTAAGTGGTAATATAGCTATTAATTCTTTCTGGTTGTTGTGGTTTAAGTATTTATGTTCATTAGTAGCTTACAGAGGTAAAACTGTACTTGTTTGTCTTTACCCATTATATATTATGATTTAGGTAATAATATGATAAATTTTTTGCTTAAATTATTACTAGTTAATTAAAAAATAAAACAATGTTATTTTTGTATACTTGATAAAGTTGAAAGGATTAGGTGTATACCCTTATTTATTACTCTTTACTGGTTATAATTGACCTTTGTAATATAGCAGTTATTTTTGGCTTTAAGATGTGTCAGGTTTGTCTTGTATATTATATTCTTAGTCTGTAATGCTATGTTGCTTTATAATGTGAAAACTTTTACGATTAGATACCTTCCCCTCTGCTAATGAATATAAGACAAGGTCTATGGTAAAATTCTTTGTTAAATAATACCGTTAAATTGTAAAATTGACCAATTATGTTAGAGATACGTTTGACAAGTGTGAATAAGTTACTTTTTTAATGATTTTTTGACTACTGTTTTTAATTATGAACTTTGTTAATGGTAACAGTTATTCATGTTTAAGGCGTTAGGTTTGGCGTTGGGGTTTATATTCTTAGTTCAGGTATCTATAGCTTATTAAGTCGGAACTTGTACTCAACATAAAATATTGATATCTTCGTAAAAGAACTGAAATTTTATGTTATGTTACAAAGTAATACTCGAAATTGACATAAACAATCATTATCAATAGATCAAAAATCAATAGATCAAGGAATGGACAGAGAGGCAGGATGTGGTTTATTTACTCATTACGTTTAGGAATTAAAACATGAACAATTTAGTAAAAAATATGACTCAATAGATCCAATCAGACTTAATTATATCATGGGTGGCTGGATGGGGCTTGAATGTGGTTTGATTTACTGCATTACTATAGTCGTATGGTAAAACATGGACAATTTTGTAAAAAACAATATGACTTGATCAATAGACAATAGATCAATATATCAACGGACTATGACATCATGGCTCAAGATGTGGTTTCTATATATACTACATTACTACTTTAGGAGTGGTAAAACTGACAATTTTAGCTAAAAAAAATATGACTTAATCAATATCAATAGATCAAAAGGTTAATAATCAATAACAATAATCAATAGACACAGATGGGTGGGCAGGCCGTCTTGATTTAACTATGATTTACCTTTAGGTATGTAAAACTTGACCAATTTTATAAAAAATGTATACTTAATCAATAATCAATAGAATCAATATATAAATAATAATAGTATCACGGAAGTCAGAATACAGTAATTTACTGATTTACTCTTTAGGATCGGTAAACTAAATTTGTAAGTATAAACAAAAAAAAGAAATTTTATTAATTTATTTATATATATTTATTTATTTTTCTTAGACTTCTGAAACCCTTCATATTCAGATCTCACCGTCCACTAACTATATAAGCACACCGATATGTTTTATAACGAATCTTTATAACTCACACCAGCATATCCGTCCCAATCACTTTCGCCGCAGAGCCAACTCCTCCCGGCAATAGCTCAGCGCAAGCCATCCCCGCTGATGCGATCGACATGTCATGGCCACATTCCAGCCTTTACGAACACTTCGATTTTTAAGAGGTGAGTCCTCATTCGGGACCCAGAGGACGAACCTCGTCTGTAAAACAAGTACGTCACCCCACTAACCCCCCTCCAAATAACCCGATACCATAACTCTAACCGGCATGTAATAATATACAGAGCCATAGACTGATCCGGAAGCCCGATCCGAGCCGGAGTCCTAAGAAATCATTTCATATAATAATAATAAAATAATAATAATAATAATAATAATATAAATAATAAGAAATAATAATAATAATAAAATAATAATAAAAAATGAATAATAATAATAAGAATAATAAGAATAATAAAAAAACTAAGTAGCCAAATAGTTTCTCGGATACAAAAATGAAACACAGCTAAAGAAATAAAACTGTAAAATGTGAACAAAGTGTCACTTTCCCCTAGTCTTAAACTACGAAAATAAAACTTAATTCACCATACGACAAACCCAGAGTGTGTAAGAGTTTTAAATCCTAATAGGGAAAATGTGTACATCAAAAAGAAAACAAATTGATATAAAAATATTAATGCAAATAGGCCTGTTAATATGATGCTAAATTGGAGCAATAGGAAAAGTAATAAATTAATCAAAACTAAACAATAAACTAAATGGGAATCAGAATATCTTCCATGAGGTTGTTCAAGTAGACTAGAAAAAAATTTACTACATGCATATCAGCAAATCACTATAAATAGTTTGATTTAATTATTTAATCGTACCTTTAACAATATTTAAAAGTTTGAAATGAAATTTAATTTACAAATATAACTATTCAAATAATAATTAAAGATTATATTTGATTACTCTACTAAAGATTTTTATTCGATCCTTTAACACCATATGACCAAGAAAACGATTAGGAATGTAATGGTCCACGTGAAGCAGTAAATACAAAAATTGAGAGCCCTTTATGTTTTATTGTATTTTATAATAATAAAAAAGATTTCGCGGATCGATGTAGAAAAACTACCTAATACCGATTCAAATTTCAGAGCCAATATATTCACTTTTTTCAATTCTACGTCTTACCACTATTATTGAGTATTAAATCTCGTAAAGATATCTTCTCCCCTGCAATTTGAGCTCAATATATTCACACAGTAAAAAATAATTTCTCGCAGTATTATTAAAGATTAGATTGAGCTTTGAGTTTCATAATCATTTGCAGCAGCGTCTTAAAAATTGATAGATTAACCTTACTTTGTATTGAAAAATACAGAAGCTGTTAAATATTCTTACCTGAATGGAGGAGTTGCTTTAGTTGCTTTATTAAGAGCCACATCAGTTTGGATCTCTGTAATGTTGTTTATCAAATTTACAAACGTTACTGAAGACCAGCTTAAAGTAATTCGTGGTTCATGTCTTCCCAAACCATCAATAAAACACGTTCCATCTGTAATTTCGGAAAGTTAGCTTAACCACGAGTCCTATGGACATTTTATATGTTTTAGATCTTTCTAAAAAAATAACAAATATTTATCTTATTTACTTATAATTTTTTATCTAAATGAATTAAGAACTCACTTTTTTACTCCAAAAACTTAATATAAGCTATTTAAATCCGGAAAGGTTCATTCATACGTTATTCCTTCCTTAAAAGCCCAATTCTAAAACAGTTCCAGCTCCACTTCATTTCTTATCAGACTTTTGTTAATTTTACTAGAGCTTATTTGACCATTATATTGTTTGATATTTTCAAAATAAATAAAAATTTATCAAATTTAGAGAATTTTTATCTAATTAGAATTAATCTAACCTTTTTACTTTCTCCAAATACTTATATCTAAAGCTATTGAAAATCCAAAGTCACCATCGTATTCCTTTCACTTAAAGATCCAATCTAAAAATGTTCACCACTTATCAGGTCACTTTTCCAAATATCGAAACTTGTTATTTTTCACGAGCTATGGACATTTTATTGTATTGAATTTCAAAAAAATCTAAAATTTATCAATATTTATTTTAAGTATTTATTTATTCTATTAATGAATTAAGACCTTTTACTCCATACATACACTATAACAGTACTATTTCTTAAAATTACCGAAGTCACTACTTATATTCAGTATTCCCTCTACTTACAAACCTCTAATCTAAATTAAACACGGTTCCAGCCACTTTTCTACGCTTGTTAAAATTTCATAAAAGCTATGACATTTGTATGAGACATACTTATGGAGACCAAAATTTTATCAATTCTATTAGTGATATTTTATCTAATTGAATTAAGAAACTTTTATATCAACTTTACAAAAGGTACTATTGAAATTTTTTATTAAAGTACAATTTAATAAGTTCCTCACTAAAACCAATCTAAAAATGTTCAAACTTGTTCAACTTTAATCACGCTTGTATTTTAACGAGCTATTAATATATGGAATCTTATTTGTTTGAATTTCAAAAAAAACAAATTTATTTCAAATTTTAGAATTCTTATTACATCTAAATGATACTTATAGAACCTTTTAACTCTTCCAAAAAACTAAACAGCTATTTAAAATAAACCAAAGTCATCATTATCGTATTCCTCAACTTATACAACCAAATCCTAAAAACGTTCCAGTACCACTTTTTCTACGACTTATTGTTAAAAAATTTTCAGCAAGCATGGACATTTATATGTTTGAATTTCTAAAAAAATATCTGAAAATACTTTATCAAATTTTTTAGAATTTTTTTATCTAGTACTGAAATTTAAAGAACCTTTTAACCAAAACTAATATTACATATCTATGAAGTAATCATCCTAAAAGTCACTCCATCGTATTCTAATTCCTCACTTAAACACTATCCATTACGTTCAGTACACTTTAATCTACGACTTGTTATTTTCAGGCGAGCTTATAGGACATTTATCATGTTTTGATATTTTCTAAAAACCTAAAATTTTTATTTATCAAAATTTTTATAACATTTTTTAATCTAACATGAAATAAAAACCTTTTTACTCCAAAAACTATAAAAGCTATTGAAAACCCTAAGTCACCATCGTATTCCTCACTTAAAAACCAATCTAAAAATGTTCAGGTTACCTTTCCACGACTTGTATTTCACGAGCTAATGGACATTTTTATTAGTATTGATATTTCATAAAAACATAAAATTTTATCAAATTTTAGAATTTACTTTTCTACGACTTGTATTTAGAAGACCTGTTACTCCAAAAACATAACAGCTATTAAAATCCGAATAGTCCACCATCGTATTTCCTCCACTTATTAATACCCACTAAAAACGATTCCAGTCACTTTCATTACGACTTGTATTTCACGAGCTATGGACTTTATATGTTTGAATTTGAAGAGAATTTAAAGCCTCATTTATACATAATTTTTGAGAATGTTTTATCTAAATGATTATATATAGAAGAGCCTTTACTTTTAAACCTATAAAGAGTTCTATGTTGGGTAATATCCCAATTAGGTCACTTCTATTTCGTATTCGCTTCATTAATATATCCTCAATCGTAAATACGGTTCTCTGTTCACTTTTCTTATGCAGCGAATTTGTATTTCACGAGCTATGGATATTTATTATGTTTTGAATTTAATAAAAAATTCAATAGATTTATCAATTTAGAATTTTTTATCTAATTGAATTTAACAACCTTTTAACTGTCCAAAACTATAAAAAAGCTATTGAATCTTCCAAGTCCAAACATCGTATTCCTCACTTAATAAACCCAATCTAAAAACGTTTCCGTCACTTTTTCTACGACTTGTTTTTCACGAGCTATGGTTTCATTTATATTTTTTTAGAATTCTCAAAAAAATATACCAAAATTAACTATCAAAATTTTCTTATTGAAAATTTTTTAATTTAATTGAATTAAGAACCTTTTACTCCAGAACTATACAAAAGCTATTGAAATAATCCTTAAAATCACTCAATCGTAATTCCCCTTTCACTTAAATTACCCATCATTAAAAGATGAATCAGTCAATTTCATTATGAAAAGTTTTTATAAGCCTGAATCATAATTATGAACAAATTTTATAAGTTTGAATTATAATTATGAAAAATAAAATTTATTACATAATTTTATATCAGTTTTTATCTATAAGAAATTTAGAAATCCTTTTAACTTCCCAAATAACTATAATCAGGTATTTATTAATATTTTACCGAAAGTCATCATCGTTATTACTCACTATAAATCCCAATCTTAAAAGCGTTCCAGTCATTCTACTTTCTTATCACTACCGATTGTGTATTTACACGAGACTTAGTGGACATTTATATGGGTGAAATTTAAATAACAAAAAATTTTAATCAATTTTTACGAGTTTTGCAGCCCTGCAATGTGAATGACCTTTTTACTCCAATAAACAATAAATGTTTATTTGATCAATTACCAAAAGTCACCATCGTATCCTCACTTAAAACCCATCTAAGAACGTTCCAGTCACTTTCTGATCTGACTGTTATTTTCACGAGCTATGGACATATTTATATGTTTGAATTTTCAAAAAACCAAAATATTATCAAATCTTTTTATAATTTTTAATCTAAATGATATTAAAGACCTTTTTACTCCAACTATAACACGTTATTTTAAATCCGAAGTTCATCTAATCGTATTCCTCCACTTTAAAGAGCTTTCCATCTAAAAGATCTCTCCAAGTCACATTTTTCCTAACGATTTCTCATTGTTATTTCACGAGCTTAATGCGACTTTAAATTACTTGTTCTGGAATTTCAACAAAAAACAAAATTTGATCTCTACATATTTTAGAATTTTTACTTATCTAAATGAATTAAAGAACCTTTTTAATTCCAAAAAATTAACTATTAAAGCTTTATGAAAAATTCCAAAAGTCCTACACTGTATTATACCCCTTCAACTTAAAACCCAATCTAAACAACGTTCCATCCGTCACTATTTCTACGACTTGTTATTTAACGAAGCTGGACATTTAATACTATGTTTGGAATTTTCACAAAAAACCAAAAATTTTATCAACCTTTGAACTTTTCAACTTCTCCTTCAATTATGAAGCTTTTACTCCAAAATTATATAACAGCTAATTAAAAATTTCCGAAATTTCATTAATCATCGTATTCCTTACTAAAACCTCAATCTATAAAACGTTCAAGTAGGTCACTATTTTCTAATCGATTTTGTGTATTTTCACGAGCCTATGTTGACATCTTTAAATGTTCTGAATAAAAAAAAAAAAATGTCATTCAAGTTTTAGAGATTGTTCTATCTAATTGAATTAACATTAATTACTTAAAATTTAGAACTATAAAAAGTACTATTTTGAATTTCCAAAGTCATCCCATCGTAATTCTTACACTTAAAACACCAATCTAAGAACGTTCAGTCACTTTTCTATCGACTTGTATTTCACGAGCATGGACATATTATTAATGTTTATTTGAAAAACCATAAATATTATATAATTTTTATTAATTTTTTTATCTAAATGAATTAAAGTAACTATTTATTCCATAAACTTATAACAGTAATTTTTTATTTATCCGAAGTACATCTACATCGTATTCCTCACTATAAAACCTAATCTATTAAAACGTTCTCAGTACATCTCTTTTCTATCCGACTTGTAATTTTCACTGAGCCTATGGAATATTTTTATGTTTGAATTTCAAAAAAACAAAATTTATCAATAATAATTTTCTTATGAATCAGTAATAATAATAATAATTAAGAACCTTTCACTCCAAAACTATAAAAGTCCTATTGAAAATCCTAAATACTCTTTAATAATCCTTACCTCTAAAATCCCCAATCTAAAACCGTTCCAGTCCACTTTTTTCTACGACATTGTATTTCATAAAGCTACTGGATCATTTGTTATGTAATTGAATTTCAAAAAACCTAAAACTGTTTATCAATTTTATGGATTTTTTAAATCTAACATTGAATTATATAACCTCTTACTCCATAAACTATATAAAGTCTTGAAATCAAAGTCTTACCAGTCCGTATTCCTTCTCATCTATTAAAAACCAATAACTAACTTACAATTTGTTCAACGTCACATTTCTTTCACGACTGTAATTTACGTAGCTATGGACATTTATATATGTTTGAATTTCAAAAAAAAACACAAAAATTAATATATACATTCTTTTAGAATTTCTTCATTTATCTAATGAATTAAGAACCTTTTCAACTCCTTAAACTATTCAACAGCTTATTAAAAATCCCGTTCACATCTTTTATCCTTTAACACTTAAAACCAATCTAAAAAAATGTTCCAGTCTTTTTCCTAACCCGACTTGTATTTCACAACTACCTGAATCTAAATGCTTGAATGTTGTCTACTTTTCCTTTCTGATACTTTCTTATGATATTTTTATCTTAACCTTTTAATGAATTTTAAACAAACATGCACATTTAAATATAAATGCTATTGAAAATTTCCAAGCTCCACCATTCGTCATTGTCCCTCACTTAACTTCTATTTCCAATCTAATAAAGTCCTGATAACTTTTCTACGTATTGTTTTCATTAAGGCTTTAATGGACATTTACACTACATTGAATTTTTCAATCCAAATATTGCTCAATCTCGCGAAATTTTTATCTAAAGGAATTTAAGAAACTTTATATTCTTTCCAAAACTATAAAGCTAGTTGAATAACAATTCTTCTCAGTTACCACCATTCGTATTCCTCACAATTAAAAAGTTCCATCTAAAAATTGTTCACCTACGTCTTACATTTTCCACGAACTGTTTTCACAGAGCTTATGAACATTTATATATGTTTGAATTAATCCAAAAAAGCAAATGTTTCCAAATGCAGTTGATTGTGTTATCTTAAAAAATTTTTGAATATTTTTATAAATCACAAAACTAATACAGCTATTCAATCCGATCACCATCGTATTTCACCTCTTTATATACCTCATCTAAAAAAACGTTCCAGGGCGAACTTTTCTACGACTTGTAATTCTCACTTTGAAGCTAATGGACATTTAATTATGTTTGAACATTTCAAAAAAAAAAACAAAATTTAATCAAATTTTAGTCAACTCATATCTGAATGAATTAAGAACCTTTTACTACAAAACTATAAAAGCTATTAAAAATCCAAAGTCACCATCTTTTTCCTCACTCACTTAAAACCCAATCTATAAAAGTTCCATATACTTTTCTACGACTTGTTATTCACGAGCTATGGACATTTATTTATGATGTTTTTGAATTTTCAAAAAAAAATTAACAATAACTTTTATCACATTTTAAATAAAATTTTTATCTTAGTGAATTATAGTACCTTTTTTATCTTGGTCCAAACTATAATAAGGTATAATCCGAAAGTCATCATACGTATTCTCATCATATTAAAACCTCACATCAAAAACGTCTCATTCCACTTCTCTACGATTCTGTATTTTCAGAGCTATGGAACATTTAGTTTTTGATTATAAAAAATATATTATCTTACAAAAATTTATCAATATTTATGATTTTTTAATCTAAATTTGAATTTCTTTATAACAACATTTTACTCCAATAATAACTATAAAAAGCTAACTTGAACTCCAAACATCTACCATCGTATTCCTCTTACTTAAAAACTACATCTAACAAACACGTTCCTTACGTCACTTTTCACTAACGTACTTGTATTTCCACTAGCTTAATGGACATTTGGTAATGCTTTGATTATTTCAATTAAAAACCAAAATTTTTCTAAAATTTTTATTAATTTTTATCTACTAATTGATAATTATTAGAACTACTTTTTACTTACCATAAACTATAACAGGTTATATCATTTAAATCGAAAGTCATCATCGTATCCTCAGCCCGCCCGCCTTTAACCCAATCTACAAACGTTCCAGTCACTTTATTCTACGACTTGTTATTCTCACAAGCCTATAGCATTGTCAAAGGTTTCACTAATGTCTTTCAAAAATACCAAATATTTTCTTCCAACATCCTAAAATCTCTCGTCCTTCTTTATTAAAAATTCCTTTTTACTTACCAAAATACTATATAAGCTATTGGAAAATTATTACCAAATGTCACCATCGTATTTCCTCACTTAAATCATAAACTAATCTAAAAATGTGAAAGTCACCTTTTCACGACTTGTATTTTCTAATACTACTACTATTGATTACATTACTGTTATTATATAATTATCTAATTAGCATAATATTTATCTCATTACAATTAATTTTAAGTCATTTTTTATTTCTAAATGAATTATATAGAACCTTTTATCTATCCCAAAATAACTATAACAGCTATTAATAATCCCGAAGTCATCATCGTATTCCTCTCACTCTCTAACCCAATCTAAACAACGTAACTCTTACACTGATCACTTTCTATCGATTTTGTATATCATCGAGCTATAAGGACATTTATATGTTTGCATTTTAAACGAAAAGAAAAACGTCCTCTATAATTTTATCAATTTTTAATTAATTAATATGAATTAACAACCTTTTACTCCAAAACTAAAACACTGTTGAAAATCCAAAGTCACCAATCCTCCTGTATTTCCTCACTTAAAAACCACAATCTAAGCAACGTTCCAGTCACGTTATTCTTCGACTTTTGTTTTCACGTGCAATGGAATTTTATATTGTTTGAATATTCATAAAACCAAAAATTTAGATTACTTTTTGTCTTTTTCTAAAAAAATCTTTTATAACCATTTTTTACTTTTCCAGAACTATAATTACAGGTTTAGTTAAATCCGAAGTTTTTTTATTTTTTATTTTTTTTACTACATGTCATTCATCGTATTCCTTCACTTAATAACTCTTACTCATATAACTAATACGTTCAGTTACACTTTTCTATCCTGAACTTTGTATATAATTCACGAGCTAGGAGACCTTTTTTATATGTTTGAATTTCAAAAAAACAAAATTATCAAATTTTAGTTATATATTTTTTATCTAATTGATTAACAATCTTTTTTCCTAAAACTATAAAGTTATATGAAAATACTCAAAGTGAAATATCATATTAGTATTATTACATACATATCCTATATCCTATAAAATATTCCAAATCCCATTCTACCACTGGTATTTCTTGAGAAATAGACATTTAATTATTTTTTGAATTTCATTAAACGCAAAATTTTAAAACCAAGGATTAGTATTATTTTTTTGGAGAATTGATAAATTAAGAACCTTTTTACTCCAAAACTATAAAAGATTATCTATTGATTAATTACCCAATTAGTCTCATCATCATTACGGCCTCTAAAAACATACTAATAAATATAGTTCATTATGTTCACCTTATCCCATCGACTGTATTTGATCGAGCTATGGACATTTCAAAAGTATTAAAATTTCATAAAAAAACCTAAAAATAAATCATTTAAATTTTTAGAATTTTTAACATCAAATAAGTTATAGAACCTTTTTAGGTCAGTGAAGCCCAATGCTAAGATCTTGGTGAAGATCCGTAGTCACCATCTTCATTCCTCATTTAATCCTTTCTACATATCCAACGTTCCAGTCACTTTCATACGACTTGTATTTCACGAGCTAATGACATTTATATGTTTGTTTGAATTTCAAACAAACAAAATTTATCAAATTTTAGATTTTTATCTAAATGAATTAAGATACAAGTAACCTTTTACTTCCAAATCATATAAAAGCTTATTGAATATTCCAAAAGTCTACCATCGTTATTTCCTCACTTAAAACCGCATATTCCTAAAAACGTTCCTTAGTCACTTTACGTATTCATTGTATTTCACGACTTATGGTGACATTCTTATATGTTTGTAATTTCAAAACTTTCAAATTTTCAAATTTTTGAATTTTTTATCTAATGAATTAGAACCTTTTTTGTTACTCCAAAAGTATATACAGCTATAAAAGATCTGAACATACCTCTTACTCTTTACAGTTATCATTAAATACCAAATGAATAATCATCAGCATTGAAGGCCTGGGAATTACCCAGGTTACATTTATTCTACGAAACTTGTATTTATCACTGCAGATTGGTACATTTAATATATTTTATATTAAATAACTAATAATAAGAAGCAAATTAAGATCAAATAGTCTAATTTCTTGTCTATTATTAAAAGATAACAACTTTCATGCAAAGAAGAAACCAAAGACTTTGTAAATCCAAAGTCACCATCATATTCCTCTCACATTAAAAACTCAATCTAAAAATGTTCAAGTCACCTTTTCAGACTGATTATTTTTATGTTATATAGAAATTTTATGTTTTTGAATTTTTCAATAATAATTACTACAAAATTATCATATTTAGAATTTTTATCTAAATTCGTTTTTTTTGAATATAAGTTAACCTCCGCTGTCCTGCTCACAACTATTAAAAATAATCCGATTTTGATATATCGTTTTCCTCACTTAAAACTCAATCTAAAAACGTTTCCATGGTCAGTATCCTATCAATATGTAATGTTAAAATAATTTGTGAAGCTAACTCACCATTTTTGAATTCTAAAAAAAATAAAACTTTAGGAGAACTTACAATTTTATCAAATCTTTAACAGTATAAAACTCTTTAAAACATCAAATCTATAACATTTTGTTACAAGCTTTTTTGAAAATTCCAAAGTCACCATTCCTAGGTATTCATCCTCATCTTAAAACACATTATCTTAAAACGTTTCAAGTCAACTTTTCTAACGACTTGTATTTCACGAGCTATTGACGCAATTTATAATGTATTGATATATCATTAACCCATTTTTTTTTATTCCAAATTCTTTTTATTATTTTTATCTAAATGAATTTGAATTATGAACCTTTTTACTCCAAATTAACTATAAAGCACTATTGAAAAATCACAGTCACTCATCCGTTTCCTTCACTTTAAGCAAATTCTAAAATGTATCCTTTTGTTTCACACCTGTCTTTCCTACTACTTTAGTATTTCATCTGAGCTATGTGCACAATTTTATATGTTTTAGATAATTTAATCAAACAAACCAAATATTATCAAATTTCTTAGATATTTATCACAAATTTATTAAAGAAACCTTTTACTCCAATACTATAAAAGCTATTGAAAATAAAATTCAAAGTCACCATCGTATTCTCACTATAAACCACAATTATCTAAAAACGTTTCATCCTGTCACTTTTTTACTGACTTGGTTATTTCACGAGCTACTGGAACATTTATATCTGTTTGAATTTTCAAAAAACTTCTACAAAATTTTACTCAATTTTATATTTTTATCTAAATAGAATTATGAACCTTTTTTTATATACTCAAAACTATAACAGTGATATTCTAAATCCGAAGTCATCAATTAACTCTGTTATTTCCTCACTTAAACCTACACCAATCTAAAATACGTTCCAATTCACTTTTCTCTCGATTTGTATTTCTCAAGTAGCTATATGGACATTTTTATGTTTGTAATTTATGCCCGACCCAATATTTGGCTTAAGTAATTATTTCTAGTCACTTTTTCATCTAATTGATTATTAACAACATCTTTTATTCTCAAAAACTATAACTATTGTTAAACTTAACCAAAGTCACACCATCTGTATTCCTCACATTTTAATACCAATCTATAATACGTTCCAGTCCCTTTATCTACACTTGTTTTCACGACAATATGGACATTTTATTCCTTCATTTTAGTTTTGTAAATTTCAAAAACAAATTTATCAAAATTTTATAGAATTTTTATTTAAATTGTATATTACTTTACTAAAAAGCAAAACTTAAAAGACTATTTGGCAAATCCCAAATCACCATCGTATTCCTCACTTATACTTAAAATCCAATCTAAAAACGTTCCATCAGTCATCATTTTACCTAAACGACTCTGTAATTATTCAACAAGCTATGGACATTTGTTTGTTTGAATTTCAAAAAAATCAAATTTTTCTAAATTTTTTATATTAATTTTTAATCTAAATGAATTAAGAACCTTTTATCTACCAAAACTATTAACAGGTTATCTTAATTCCGAATAGTCATTCATTGTATTCTCACTTAAAACCGCAACTATTTAAAACGTCCAGTCACATTTCTACGACCTTGTGGATATTCACGATGCTATGGACATATTATAATATGTTGAATTCTCCAAAAAGTAACTAAATATTTATTTTCAAATTATTAGAATTTTTAATCTAATTGAATTTTCAAGAACCTTTTCCACTCCAAAACTATAAATAAGCTAAATTGAAATCCAAAGTCATTCCACAGTAATTTCCTCACCTTAAACTCCAATTCTAAAAAACGTTCCAGTAACACTTTTCTACGATCTTGGTTATTTCTCACAGCTATGGATTATTTGTATGTTTGAATTCTATTCAAAAAAACCAATATTTATCAAATTTAAGGATTTTAATCTATTGAATTATAGAACCTTTTATCTCCAACTATAAAAGCTATTGGAATATATTTTCTACTAAAGGTCACTCAATCGTATTCCCACTTAATAAACTAATCTAAATATGTGAAAGATTCACCTTTTCACGACTTGGTTCAGCTTGAAGCTATTAGGACATTCTTTTTATATGTTTGAATTTTACAAAACCCAATTTTCAAATTTTTATTTTGAATTTTTATCTAAATGAATTAAGATAACCTTTTAACTCCAAAACTATAACAGGTACTATAAAAAATCCGAAGTCATCATCGTATTTATTCCTAACACTTATAACCCCAATCTAAAAAACGTTCAAGCACCTTTTCTACGAATTTGTATTTAACTACGAGCTATGACATATTTAAATATTAGTTTGATTATCAAAAACCCAAATTTATCAAATTTTAGAATTTTATATCCTATTGAATTATACAAACTTTATACTCATAAATCTTAAAATGCCATTTGATACCATCCAAATGTCACCATCGTAATTCCTTCACTTAAAACCACATCGGTAATTAGAATAGTTCCAGTCCTTTTCTACGACTGTTTACGAGCAATAGGACATTTATTATGTATTTGAATTTCAAAAATACCTAAAATTTATTCAAATTTATTATAATTTTTATCTAAATGAAATATTATTCTAAGAACCTTATCACTCCAAAACTATAACGGTAATTTAAAATCCGTAAGTCATCATCGTAATTTCACTCCACTTAAATACCCAAATTCTAAATAAACTGTTCCAGTCACACTTTTCTACGACTTGTATTTCAACGAGACTATTGCATTTTATATGTTTTATGAAATTTCAAAAAAATCACAATTTATCACAATTTTTATATTTATTATCATAATTGAATTAACACCTTTACTCCAAAACTAAAATTAAGATTATTATGAAATTTAATCCAAAGTTTACCCATCGTAATTCCTAATACATAAATACCATATCTAAAAATAATTCAAGTCACCCTTTTCCACGCTTGTATATTTCACGAGCATATGGAACATTTATAAATTTGATATTGAAATTTTTCAAAAAACCAAAATTTATCAATTTTTAGAATTTTATAAATAATTGAATTAGTACTTCTTTTCTCAAATCCTTTATATAAAAGCTATTGAAAATCCAAAGTCTCTATCGTATTCCTCATTTCTTACCACAAAAATTCCAAATCTAAAATTGTTCAAGTCACTTCTCACGACGATTATGGACGAACTATGGAACATCTTCCATATGTTTGATATTTCAAAAAACCTAAAATTTATCAATTTTTGGAATTATTTTATCTCTATAATGAATTTAAGAACCTTTATTACTAAAAAACTTATAACAGCTATTTAAAAATTCCGAAGTCAAAATTCGTAATTCCTTCACTTAATACAGTCTAAAAACGTTCCAGTCCACTTTTTCTTACGACTTGTATTTCACGAGCTATGACATTTATATGTTTGAATTTCAAAAAACCAAAATTTATTCAAATTTTAGAATTTTTATTAATATAACTTGACAATATTATTAAGAACCTTTTACTCCATAACTATAAAAGATTTTATTAAAATCTTCATTAAATTCGTCACCAATCTGTATTCCTCACTTAAAACCCAATCTAAAGCGTTCCAGTCACTTATTCTACGACCTTGTATTTTCACGATAGCTATTATATGGACATTTATATGTATATACATATTTCAAAAAAACCAATTATTTAATCAGAATTTTTGAATTTTTATATAACTGAATTATGAACCTTTTTACTTTTCCAAAACCTATAAAAGCTATTGGAAAATCCAAAGTTATGAAAGCCTTTAATCGCCAAATGGCGTAAAAACGCAAACGATTTCTCTTTATATATGACGCGTGTGGTCACTTTTTAACGACTTGTATTTCACGAGCTATGACATTTATATGTTTGGATTTGCAACTCTAAAATATTTTAATCAAATTTTTATTAAGTAAATTTTATTTATCTAATTTAGATTAGGATGCTTTTACTCTTCAAAAACCT
The DNA here is from genome assembly GCA_015478945.1 of Trachelipus rathkii. Taxonomy (NCBI): domain Eukaryota; kingdom Metazoa; phylum Arthropoda; class Malacostraca; order Isopoda; family Trachelipodidae; genus Trachelipus; species Trachelipus rathkii. The sequence goes on from JABUQX010076397.1 coordinate 22,047, forward strand.
ATAAAAGCTTCCTATATGAATAATTACCAAAGTCACATATCGTATTTCTCCATTTCAATACCAATCTATTAAAAATAGCGTTATTCCAAGTCACGTATTTCCTACGACTTGTATTTCACAGAGCTATGGACATTTATACCTGTTTTGAATTTACTCAAAAAAACCAAAATTTATCAAATTTTATGTTTTTATCTTAAATAGTATTAAGAATCTTTTTACTCCAAAACTATAATTAAGGATATTAATATCCCAAAGTCATCCATCGTATTTCCTTCACTACTAAAACCTAATCTTAAAACAGTTCCACAGTCACTTCTTTCTTTACGACTGTATTTCACGAGCTATGGAACATTTGTTAATGTTTGAATTTTTTAATAAAATTAACCAATAATAGATTCAATTTTAGAATTTTATTATTACTAAATTGAATAAGAACTACTTTTACTCCAAACTATAAAAAGTTATTGAAAATTATCCAATAAAAGTCACTATGTATTACCTTCACTTTAAACCCAATCTAATAAGCGTTCCAGTCACTTATTCTTACGCATTGTATTTCCACGAGCTATGGACATGTTATATGTTTTTATAATTTATCAAAAAACCTAAAATTTATCAATTTTATTGATAATTTTTTAATCTAATGTGAATCTTAAGATACGTTCTTAATTACTCCAAACTATATAAAGCTATTATTGCTATCACCAATAGTCACTATCTGATATTCCCTCATTTCCAAACGCCAATCTAAAATCTGTTTCCTATACTTTCTAACGTTTACTTGTATTTCAACGAGCTATGGACTATTTATCATGTTTTGAATTTTCAAAAAAACCAAAATTATTATCAAAATTTTAAGAATTTTTATAATAAAATGATATTAATAGAACCTTTTACTCCAAAACTAATTAAACTTTAGTATTCTATCTACAATAAAATATTCATTGACAGTCATTCCTTAATCGTGTTTATTTCACATCAAAAACCCATGAAAAATTTCCAGATCTACATTTTTTCTACTGACTTTGTATTTCACTACGAAGATATGGACCATATTAATATGTTTAAAATACTAAAACAAGCAAAATTTATCAAAATATTAGATTTTTTATTTTATATTGATTCAAGAACCTTTTTTTTCCCTACCCAAATTTGAATAAAGCAATATAAAAAATGACAAAGATCACCAAACGCTATTCCTTCTACGAAAGCCCGATATACTTCCTTTCCATTTCTGATCACCTTCTTCTTTACCTGACTGTAATTTTACGAGCTATGGACATTTATCATGTTTGAATTTCAAAAAACCAAAATTTATTGGATAATTTCCGAATATCTTCAATCTTCACGAACATAAAGAGACACTCTTACATTTACAAAACTTTCAACATTGCTTTAAAAAATTAAGCAGCCTCCACTGTTCTAAGTAAAAATTCATTTAATATCTGATCACCAGAAACTTTTCTCAAGCACCTTATGTATTTTTAACACAAGCTATTGAAGACATATTTTATATGTTCATGGAAACTTTTCAAAAAAAACAAAATTTTATTTTCAAATTTTTTAAGAAAATTTTATATCTATATGAAATTTAAATTGACCTTTACTCCAAAAGTTTAACAGCTATTGAAAATCCAAAGATCCCACTATGCGTATTGTCTCTCACTTTAAACATCAAATCTTCATAAAAACGTCAATAGTCACTTTTTTCTACGATTGTAATTTCACGAGACTATTCTGAGACATTTAATATTGTTTATAGAATCTCATAAAACCAAAATTTCAAGCATTAAATTATTAAATTTAGCTAATATAAATTAAAAATGACCTCTTTATTCCAATCCGATAAAAGCTATTCAAATCACAGTCAGCCATTGCCTGCCATCTTCAAATAATAAGCAAAATCTAAAAATGCATTTCATACGCACCCTTCGCCGACCTTGGTATTTCTAGCGAGCTATGGACATTTATTAATATGTTAATTTTCCAAAACTAAACCCGGATTGTTAAACAGTAAAAACCCAATTTTTAATCTATATTCTAGAATTTAAGCAAATTAGAACCTTTTACTTATCCAAAACTAATAAGCTATTGAAAATGACCAAAGTTCACCTCTGTATTCCTCTCACTTAAAAAACCAATCTATAATAACGTTTCGCAGTTCACTTTTCTATACGACTTTGTCATTTTCACATAAGCTATGGAAATTTATATTGTTTTGAAATTAAAAAAACAAAACATTTATCAAATTTTTTAAGAATTTTTTATATTTATATGAAATTAATGAATTCCTTTAACTCAAAAAACTATTTATTACTCTACAGCTTTGAATCAATCCAATAGATCACCATCGTATTTCCTTTCACTATAAACATTAAAATCTCAAAATTCTTGTCAACTAACATCAGTCAGGACGAAAGATTTTCACGAGCTAATGGTACATATTTTATATTTGATTCAACCAAAATTTATCAAATTTTTTAATTTTTATCTAAATGAATTAAGGACCTTTTTACTCAACTATAAAAGCTATTGAAAATCCAGTCACCATCGTATTCCCTGCACTTAAAAAGTATACCATAATCTAAAAACGTTTCCAGTCACTTTTCTACGACTTGTATTTCACGAGCTATGGACAATTTATAGTTTTGAATTTCAAAAAAAACAAAAATTTATCAAATTTTTAGAATTATTTATCTAAATGAATTAAGAAAAGAACCTTTACTCCAAAACTAATAAAAGCTATTGAAAATCCAAAAGTCACCAATTCAGTTATTTCATCCACTTAAACTCTAATTCTAAAATTACCAGTTCCTGTCAACTCTTTTAACTGACTTGTATTCACGAATTCGCATATAATGTTTGAATTTCAAAACAAAAATTTAATAAATTTTATAATTTTTATATCTAATATGTTAAATTAGCTACACCTTTTTACATCCAAAATAGATACTACGTCTTTTAAAATTCGAAGTCATTCATCGTATATCTTCAATATAAACCTTCAATCAATAACGTTCCATGCAACTTTCTACGTATTTGTTATTTTCACGAGTCTATGGACTATCTTTCTTACCTGTTTTAGAATTTAAAATATAAACAAAATTTTATCAAATTTTAGAATTTTATAAATCTTGAATAAAATATTATCTTTACCTCTCATAAACTATAAAAGTCTATTTGAAATCCAAATCATTCTCCCACCTAAATATAATTACAACCTATTTATAAATTTTAAGATTTTTCATATATTGAAATCAAGGTACTGAATGGTCCTTTAATTAATCATTATCAAAGTTCTTATGTGAAAATCCCCAGTCAACTATACGTAATTCCATCACTTAAAAGCTCACTAAAAACGTTCCGCAGTTCACTTTCTACGACTTTGTTATTTCACGAAGCTATGGACATTTATATGTTTGAATTTTCAAAAAAAACAAAAATTTTCAAATTTAGAATTTTTCTCTAAATGAATTAAGAAAGAAAACCTTTTACTCAAAACTATAAAAGCTATTTTAAAATTCCAAAGTCACCATCGTATCCTTCACTTAAACCCAATCTAAAAACGTTCCTGTCACTTTTTACGACTTGTATTTCAACGAGTTATGGACATTTATATGTTTGAATTTCAAAAAACCAAAATTTATCAAATTTTTAAGAAATTTTTATCTAAATGAATTAAGACCTTTTACTCCAAAACTATAATAACTATAAAATCCAAAGTCACATCGTATTCCTCACTTAAAAACCCAATCTAAAAAACGTTCCAGTCCTTTTCTACGACTTGTATTTCACGACTATGGACATTTGTATTTTTAAATTTCCATTTTAAATTTTAGAATTTTTAATTTTAAAGGAATTAAGAACCTTTTTACTCCCAAAAACTATAAAAGTTTATTGAAAATCCAAAGTCACTATCGTATTCCTCACTTAAAACCCAATCTAAAGCGTTCCAGTCCCTTTTCCTACGACTTTGATTTCACGAAAGCTATGGACATTTATTATGTTTTAATTTCAAAAAAAACCAAAATTTATCAAATTTTTAGAAATTTTTATATATTGAATTACCTCCTTTTAATCCAAAACTATAAAAGCTATTGAAAAATGTCAAAAGTCACCATCGTATTCCTCAAAAAAACCAATCTAAAAACGTTCAAGTCACCTTTCTACACGATGCCTATAATCAACGAGCTATGAACATTTGTATGTTTGAATTTCAAAATATTCAAAATTTAATCAATTTTAGAAATTATTTATTCTAAATGAACCTTAGACCTTTCTCCAAACTATAAAAGCTAATTGAAAATCCAAAGGTCATCTTATCGTATTCCTCCATTTCACATAATCTCCTTAGGTATCCAGTCCACTCTATTCTTACGACTTAGGTTATTCTACGAGCTACTGGACATTGTAAATGTCTCTGACTCTCATACAAAACCCAATAATTTATCTAATTTACTGAATTTTTTTGGTCTCAATGAACCTTAAGAACCGTTTTTACTTCGCAAGACATATAACAGGTATTAAATAATTGTCAGTCACCATTATATCTTCATTGTGTCTCTTTCACTTCAAAACCTAATGAAGAATTCGTTTCTGCCATTTTCTGACAACCTTGTATATTCACAGAAGATATGGAACAAATAGTTATAACATAGTGTAAACATACTAAATTAAAAAGCAAAATTTTTATCAAATATTTAGATTTTTTATTTTTATATTGTAATTAAAGAACCTAATTTTACTTCCAAACGAACAAAAGCTATTGAAAAGGTTACCAAAGTCACCATCTAAGAGTATCCGTCAAAATAAAAAAAGGAAGACTCTAAATTCATCAAAAATGATTTAAAATATATCACCTTTTCACGAACTTGTAATTTTAACGAGCTTTAAGGACATTTATATAGACTTTGAATATTCATAAAAAACTACCTAAATAAATTTAAATATACAAATTTTATCAGAAATATTTTTTAATCTATATAAATGAAATATATAAACTTCTTACATTACCAAAAACTATAATTAATACAAGCCATTATAAAAATCAAAAAGTCACAATCGTTATTATCCATCATCATAAAACATCTAATAAACGTTCATCGTTACCATCATTTTCTAACGACTTGTAATTTCACAAGCTATGGACATTTATATGTCATGTTTGAATTTCAAAAAAAACAATTTATCAAATTTTAGAATTTTATCTATTGCTTAAGAACCTTTTTTAATCAAAAACTAATAACAAGTTTGAATAAAATCCAAGTCATACACATCGTATTCCTCTTACAATTAAATAACACAATCTAAAAAACGTCATAGTCACTTTTCTACGACTTGTATTTCACGGGCTAAGTGCATTTACTGTTTGAATTTCAAAACACCAAAATTTATCATGTTAATGCTTTTGAGGATTTTGGTGATCTCAAAGGAAGGTACGGAGACCTTTTTCACTCCAGAGAGACTTAAAAGCCGGCGGAGGATATGACACTGCCGAGGTCATCTGGATCGCGTGAGTTCGCCGCGAGTGTAAAGCATAAGTTGAGAAGAGATGTTCACGTCGAGCCGTTTTCCGAGCGGACCTCTGTAACATTCACGAGCTCAGGTGGAGCGAGTGAATATATATGTTTGGATATTTTCAACGAAACCAAAATTTATAAGTCAGGCGAGATTTTTATCTAAATAACAGAATTAAGAAAAGCACTTTTTATTTCCATGATATGAGACACATGTTTCTATTGAAAATCCAAAGTCACATCGTAATTTCTTAAAACACTCTAAAAAGCAATCTATATATTAAACGATTCCAGTCACTATATTTCCTACGACTTGTATTGAACTATCACGCTATGAGTAACTATTTGGTACTAATTCTGAAATTGTCACAAGTTTTATATAAAAACAAACCAATATTAGTATTATTATCACAAAAATTTCTAATATTAGACACTCTTTGTTATTCTTATTGAGATATCAGAATTTAACCGAACCCAAACATTCTCACCTCAACAAACTAAATAAAACAGCTAACTTGAAATCGCCACATAAAGAGTCAGATCTGGTCGTGCAGCTTTGCTATCACTCTCAAAAACATCATAATCTCCAAAAAACGTTTTCTAAATGTCTGCGTATAATTCTTTAACAGACATATGAGATATTGATCATACGAGCTAATGTAACAACTATTCATAAATGTTGGAAATTCAAAAATAGAAACTTTAATTTATTTACTTAAAGCATTTAATATTTATAATATACATATATATATAATTAAGAAACTAATTCATACTTTTACTGAGTATCCTTAAAATATTAGAGAGATAAAAATTCTCATGCGACAAAATCATCTAGTAAGTTAACTCACTTAAACACGACATTAGAAAGAAACCAATCTAAATTAGACGTTCCAGATCACCTTTGTGACTTCACAACACTTGTCGCACGCAATCGGAGCTATATGAACACCGTCATATTACTACGAGTTAAATGCTTATATGAATTTAGCGGAATAAGAACGAATTATGTGACTTCTAGTTTTCACAATCCTTTTTAAGAGTATATTAATTTATATACTTAAAAGTAAATTTGAGGAAAGTAACCTATTTATACATAAACCAGATAAATCTATATTAAAGCTATTGAAATATTCCATATTTGGAAGGAGGTTCGATCCATCTGTATTCCTCTCACTTAAAATACCCAATCTAAAAACGTTCACCTGTCACTTCAGCATTTTGAGCAGACTGTTGTACTTTACAGAGAGCTTGAGAACAATTATTAAATAAAATGTTTTTGAATTTCAAAAAATAATACAAAAATTATTATCAAATTTCACAAGATATTAAAATTTCCATTACTAAATAGAATTAAGTAACATGTTAATACATAGCAAATATAATAATAAGGTATTTAAATCTCTGAAGTCATCAATCGAGAGTATTCCCTTACTACACTTAAAAACCTCAATCTAAAAAACGTTCCAGTCACTATATTATATTCCCGATTATTTGTTTTGATAGTCTTTTAAAACAGAATATATGTTTGAATTTTAAAAAATAAACAAAATTATTTATCAAATTTATAGAATTATTTAATTATCTATAGAAGTTTCTTTAATTTGTATAAGCTGCAAGAAAGATAACGGTTTGTTACATTTATACTAAAAAAATCCAAAAATTTGTAAATATCAAAAGGACTAACTAATTATGCTCGCCATTTTGATTAACTTCCTTGGTGTATGGTCAGGTTATGAGGAGGTAATAGGTGCTGCACAGCATCCAGAGGAAACGAAATCTAGTAAGAGCATGGAAACACATTCTGTAAAGCAAAAGGTAACCCAGCTTACGCCCCTTTCTATATCAAATTACTAAGCGGGACGATTCTCGGGCGTCAACAAACATCACCCTAAGCTTCATGGGACACGCGATGGACCATCACTTGGTAATCGTACAGTGTACAGGGTCATTTACCCTGAGGCAACGCGGTGGCCACTCCCCTCCTCCCCGCCTTCACTCATTGTTGAAATCCAAAGTCATCCTCTCCCTGTTTGGCTTGGTGGGTGCTGTTGTTTATGGTGGTGGTGGGTGTGCCACTTCTCGTTCAGTTGTGGTCGCTTGTCACCGTTCTGCCTGTTTCTATTGCAACAAATTCGTACTTGCGCTATATCTATCTGAGCGATGTAATGACTATATGTATATATTACCTAGTAATTATGTATTTATTATATTATTATCTCTATAATTTGTGTAATACTAGTTTTTATTTACTTCGTAACCTTTGTACAACGAGTTGATACGTGGCTAATAAATAAGTAAATTATGTTACTTCGCTCCTTCATTCTAGTTTCTACATGTTAAGTAAATTCGATAGTAAACTACATGATGCTACAATGTTAAGATACATTAATAATTTATTATAATCCTTTAAATAACACAAGGCCAGTTCACAGTACGAGTAAGTATTAGTGCGAACAGATATTATACACCATTATCTATTATCTCTATAGACTATCAGAGGCTCCGCTTTGATTCATTGCGAGCGCGGAACTCACTGAACGACTTGCTTTTTTGGCTTGTTAACTTTTGATGAGTTCTGAACTCTTCAGATGGGTCATCTCTCTTCTTCAACTGATATCGGAGAGGGGCCACACTGCCTGTTGCTCTTCTCACCCGTCAATTAGATGACCAGGCATCTCGGCAGCATTTTGCAGTGACTCATTTTACAACAATGAGTCATTCGGAAGAGGTCTTAGAGACATTTATTGCTTACACAATGATAAATGAAGAGGTAAATGTTACTAAGAAAGTTATATATGATACGGTATGTACCTAATTATTATAGATATGTATATATGTTTTTATAAAGAGGTGGTTGTGTAATTGATTAGAGTTTAAATTATAGTAGTGAAGGGCCTGTGTTAGATGGCAGGTATTATTGCATAGCACTTACCACTATAGTGTAGATTGTTTTTGTCGACTGGCTTTTATGGTCTTCTGTTTATTTTTTTTGGATATTTTTTAATCTTTTTTATTTTTTTGAGATAGAAGTAATTATTGAACCGTTGAAATCAAAATTCGTTATTTCTGAGACAAATAGCGTATTAAAACAGAAGAAACTATATATAGTAACGTACCTATAAATTAATTCTACAATGGTTGTCAATCACCAAAAATGTGAGTTGATGGGTTCGAGTGATACACATTGAGCAGACCTGAGTGAGTAACATAGACAGGTTGATTATGTGAGCATCATCAGTCTCTAAGCGTATGAGCTATTATAAGTTAAATTCAAAGAATTTTGGAGTTATTAAATGAGATATGAATAATGATTAATAAAGTAATTTCCGAAAAGTGAAGGATAGAATTGACGACACAAATGTAGATAATACATAGAGGTAGGGTAATAGTTGAGGCAGTAATCAGCACATTAGACAGTGATAGCTTAGAAGTCTTCGATTAGTTCTTAAAGTTGAGAATGACTTAGCGAGTGTGTTCGGGAAGTACGAGAGCTCATTTACTAAATCTAATAATTTGATTATGTCTAATTAAAGTAGCCCATTAATTTCTCTAAAAAAGCATATCGCAAAAGAGCTATTGGAAATAATTTCGGGCCGTGCGTAAATATGGACGATACTTCAATATCTGCCTCCAAGGCCCTCATTTGTGCTGATCTTATTTGGTAAGATTCCTTAATTATAGTAATAGATTATCCAATGTCCGTGTGAGCCGCATCAGAGAACCCATTACCTTCCCACAGCCGTATGCAGCATCCTGTAGGTCGTATGTAAATTTAAAGAAGAGAACATGTAGCATCCAATCTGAACTCAAGAGAGACGTTACTTTCAGATCATACCTCCAATGCGAGCGAGATGGTGAATTTAAAAAAAAATTTCACAATAACAGTAGAGCCCTCTTAGAGCGCTAATCATCGCAGTTGCGCGAATATTATGTGTTAATGACAATTCTTTCTGTTAAAAGTGTGCAAATGAGAACAGTTCTCATTTATCAGCATTAATTCTACTATTATATAAAGCAATTCATATTCGTCTGTTAAAATGTCATCCATGTTTGTCTGTTAAAATGTCATTCCACTACGTTTGTTAAAATGTCTTTACGATTCTTAGAGTATTATGTGATAGATTGTCACACAAGGGTTAGCATAATTATCTGATTTATTAATGTCAGATATGTAGCTTAATAAGGAAAATTTATTCGAGAGTTGAATATTATCTAATGGCATGGTCTCGCTGGAGTTGCCTAAATTTAAATACTCGTTGAGCTACTTGAACATTAGCTAACTAAATGGGACTAACTTACCTGTAGTAGTTTCGACTGCGCCGCTTCTATATAGCTTAATCAATTTATTATTAATATGAGTGTATAATCTATTATTTATTATTAACTAATTATCATTATTATACTATTGTGTTATATTATTTTTTCTATTATTAGTGGAAAATCACATAAATGTCAGTGATCCTTCGTCTTCCTTACGAATCTCGCGACCTACGTAGTCAAGGGGTTCTAAAGTCACAGAGTCAGTATCTAAACAGAATACTGTTATGAACCCCACTACCCCCCGTGATTCAATCATTTCAGGTATTAAATCTTATTAAGTATACAACATCGCGTTCCAGTTATGGACTACTATCTTAGGGTTCTTCTACTCAGGGTCGTCATCCGCGGCATCAGTCATCAAGACGGATATGAGGAACGTACATAAATACTAATCCTAAAAATGAAAAGGAATAGAGAAAGACACTTTATTTGAGTTCTAGGACATCGTGTGTGACCGTGGAAAGTGCGGCGTAAACTGAGAAAACGAATTAACCAAAAATTCTGTGAAAAATAAAAGTTGATGATAGCCCAACTTGAGGGTGCGAATTAACCCCTTCCCCCCATCAGATACACTTTTCTGTTTATATAACTACTGACTATGTCTGGAAGCATTAATATATTATGACAATTTGATAATAGTCTGAACTATGTAATGTATATATGCGCGTATATTGTAATTAAGTTGGTCATTCCTGATACATAATTTATATTTTATTATTATTATATAATTTTGATTAATTCTATATTTAATAATTATAATTCATTATAAGATGATGATAAACCTTCTATCCTCAAAATTCTAATTATTATTAAATTATTTAATATAATATATATGATTTGCAGCCCTATTCATCATATCTATTTATATACACATTAATATATGTAAAAATACTAAACTGAATAATAAAAGAAATAAAATAAAAAGCAAGATTAATTTCATTTTCAAAAATGCTGTATGATAATTGATCAATGCATTTTTAAAATACTGCAATCATTAACAACTGATTTGTTTTATAACAGTAATAGTTCAGAGTTGTGATAATTAATACCCTATATTATATTTATAATTCTCGAGATATTAGCGGATATACCCCGCATAATGTGAAAAACCTCCTCCAAAAAATCAAAACAACATCTGGAATACACGAGATAGAATTAATATTTTGATCAGTTGTGTTTGTATCATGTTGTAGCTCTTAGATGAGTTACTAATATAAAATATTATCTAATATTATTATAGTGATTGTTATTATTATTCAAGATAATAAATCTACTAACATTAAGTTATTTTATAAGTTACGACTATCATTATAATGAATATTTGTAATAATTTATATAATTTCTACTAAATTAATAATTCATGTATATTTATTTATTAGTAAAACAAAATTTACTATACTATTAACAGCCAACCATGACAATTGAGTTTGTGTAGCTTTAGATGGTGGCCGAATTGTGTCGAGTGAAAAATGTTATGCTAACATAAACAAAATTATATTTATATATATAGTTATATTTATACAAATCCAAAATCAAATCAATTCCACACAACATACTAATTAAAAGAAATATCTATATGTCCACTTATTTAAATTTCTCATTAAATAGGAGAATTATTGGTTACAATCACTGCTTTACTGATTTATGGTCAATAAATTTTACACTATACTATCACTCAATATTAATTCACCGGTCTCATCGTATTTTATAAGAGATCCTCACTATCGGCACAACCCACTGTCGGGATAAGTCACACACAGTATAAGAAGAGTGCCCCTACTAGAGCAGACGCGTGTTCGCACACTGACATCGTGAAAAGTGTAAAAAGTAACTATGACTCAGATACGCGAAATGCGAGTATGATTGTAGAGTAATCTTTGAGAAGTACTATACACATATGTTTTCATTAAGGTTCTTGTTTAGTTTTCCAATTTGACGTATTGCATAAAATGATCTTCACCATCGATATTTGTTGGTTACAATGCCCGAAATACCAGCTATATACTGAGTTGTCCTCATTTACATTTCCT
>JABUQX010076398.1:0-2500 GCA_015478945.1 Trachelipus rathkii
AATATTATTATTAGTATTAGAAAAGGTATTATTGTTAAAATTAGAAATATCATTAAAATATACATGATTATAACTGTTACTTCCCTCTTTTGGCAATGGGCCAAAAGTAGGATTAAAAACCTGAACCTTAGTTAAGTGGTGAGATGTTTGAGCATGAGAATCTCTAGAAAAGAAAGCATTAAGCTATATTTGTGAATAATAATAACTTATTTTGTTTATTAAAAAATACTATATATATATATATATATCTTATAACAGATCTTCTCGAAATCTCTATTATGTATACTATTATTAACCTGTGAAATCATTCTTTAGAAAAGGTAGAGAAAAGTACCACCAACTGTATAGTGAAAACATAAAGAAGGAAAATAAACTATATTACCGGTTTAATATACCCTATTTATAGTTTATATATATATTATATTAATATATTGTGTGTACTTTGTGAGTTATAAGAGTAAGACGTGCATTGGGTGGGTTCGTCTTGGATCACACATATACTTTCTGAACAATTTCTTAGCGGTATTTACACTATGTGTTGTTGTATTGTGTTATTAACTTTTTATCCTTCTGTCTCTTTTATTATTCTAGAAATATGAAATGTCACTGCTGACAGAAGGTGATTTCTTAGAGCGAGAACACTCCTCATCTATTCAGTCTTGACGCTTATTATATATAATGAGCATATATGATGAAAGATGTAAGAAAGCATATCGCAGATAGTATATTGCGCTATTTTTGCTTTAACAAAACGAATATAATGAAGAATAAGGTGAACACCAAATAGTGGAAAACGGTTATTGGATTTGAGTTGAAGGAGGCTTTGATAGACTCAAATAATCTGAAAGGTATTCGGTAAGCATCGAAATATGAGCTTTATACATGCGTAGGTGTAAAGTCGTGTGATGTTAGTGTCTCTATAGTATTGTTGGAAGTTTGGAATCCTATGATGTTTCAGATCTGGCATTTTGATATTCTGTGGATATGTGATATTATTATTCTAATATTAATCATGAAAGATAATATACTATCACAGTCAAGATAGACGAGCGAATCTATAGATGCCTTAAAATCCTGATAAAGTCAAATATCGTAAGAATAATATAAATTCATTTTTGCATCATCAATTGTGTTTAAAATAAGATCTGTGCCATTTTTACTCAGGTTTGGTAATTTGATATAATAAACTAATAATAATATATAAATATAATAATAATTTGATAATATAATATAATAATAATAATTAATAATAATAATATAATAATAATAATAATAATAAAATAATTTTAAAATATAATAATATATTAATATAATAATAAATTATATATATAGTCAATCCACTCAATTAATAAATAAGATGCTGAATATAAATAAATAATAAAATAATAATAATAATAATAATTATATAACACAGTTCAACAAATTTTACATTTTTTCTTGTTGTTTTTTATTCATCTCACGATTTAGTAGCACTCTTTTGTGCTTAGATGTTATATGTTGTAACGGCTTTAGAAAAACTATTCACATAATCGCATTGTTTTTCGTCTACACTGTCCTGGTTTGAATCTACTTATATCAAAACAAACAAATGTTAGCAAACATATGCGAATAAAATAGTTGCGTAGTCAGAATAAGAAAAAAAACTTATTAGTTTTTTTCTCCCACGTGAATCATCATGCCACAAGTACGGTGATGAGAGCTATAGATTTGCAAACGATCATATGATATAAATAAAATATGTTGTGTGTGTGGCTAGATTGGGTGTGTTTTGTTGTGATAGTGTAGAATGAGTGTGTTGAATTCGATTGAAATGGGTGTGTAGCTGTGTGGGCGTCTCGCTGCGAGTATATATATTACACTGAGAATAAAATTTTATAGAGTTGTGCTTAAGGACGATTAGTATGAAAGAAACAAAATAGATATAGTGTCTTTTTCTTTATAATAAGGATATATGTGTTACAACATTAATCTCATATATTCTTGTATTTATTTTTTTCCATCTCTACATCCTTGTAAAGTAGAGTTTGGCCCAATCACCGGTCCTGTGGTGAGAAAACAAACAACTCTTAATTAAGTAGTTATTTGGATTCAGCGCATAAAACCCCATAAGAATCAAGTCTTAAAACGAAACTTACCAGAGAACGAACATATTAATATAATAAACTAGCAATATTAATAAAAGTAGTAAGATAATTAATTAGACAATAAGGGACGAGCAGCAATTTATTCTATATGCCTAGTATTTAAAACATGTTTCACATGTATATTTTTTTTGCGCTGAATCACAAAATATAAATGTTTGGCTGAAATTTACTTTGGTCCAGTTTTGCCGCCATTTCCTTGAAAACTAAAAAAAATTCAAAAATTTTTTTTTTTAACATTTCATAAATGATAAACAGACTATTATATATTCTTTTATATCTAATATTATGTAATCTACTAATCATTTAGATAAATTTTCGCAGCCATTAAATAAATATGCTCTTGGGAACCTGTTGCA
>JABUQX010076398.1:10000-12500 GCA_015478945.1 Trachelipus rathkii
GTTGTTGTTGGTTGCTACTACTATGGTTATCACATGATAGTTATACACAAAAAAATTATATATATATATATATATATATATATATATATATATATATATATATATCTATTTATTATTTTTTTATAGATTATATATAATGTTATATATATTATATACATATATATATATATATACATATATATATGTTATATATATTACATATATTATGAGCATGTTATTAGCATTATATTATATATACCAGATACATACATATATATTGTTATGATATGATTTACTTAATGCACATAATACATGTTATATATGGTTGGTTAAATTAAGATAACGCTGATTACATCATTTACTGGTTGGTTGACATTATTGCTATTGTTACATTAATTATTGTTATACATATTACATTATTACATACACATACGCTGAGTTGAAGTTATTGTTATTACATACACATTGGTTATTATTATTACATACATATATTATTGGTTATTGCTATTATTATTATTATTATATATTAGAACATACATATATATATATATACACATATACATACATATTACATATTATTGTTGAATATTAAAGAGCTGATATATACATACATATATATTATTATATATTAATATATATATTTATATATAGTTATATATAGTTATATATATTACATATATATATATATATATATATTATTATTATATATATATATTTAGCGGTAATATATATATATATATTAGTTAGATATATATATATATATATATATATATATATATATATATATATATATATATATATATATATATATATATATATATATATATATATATATATATATATATATATATAAAGATATATGTATATTATATATATATATATATATATATATATATATATATATATATATATATATATATATATATATATATATATATATATATATATATATATTTTTATATAATATCAATACCGGCTCACGCAAGCAAAAGTCCATTCAAGGATAGTGTTGCACACCTCAGATATTCATCAACTAACGCAAACCACGCAGATGAGCACAGACGCGGGCCAAAGTGAGGAGATTAAATTGAGTGCTAGAAACACAGAAGATGGAAGAGAATTCCATGAGAACAGAGGTGGCAGGAAAGAAGGAGGCACCACGAAGAACTAGTCTTGAGTTGCTAATATCAACACAAAACTCATGTGCCGACAAGAAACACCCTTGTGCCATGAGGGCGTCTTAAAGGAGGGCACGCGAGTGGGAGGTTCCTCGAGCACTTGCTACGGTACCTATAGAAAGAGATAAAGCACCAATATCGCGCCGCAAAGATAGAGGGTCATGAACTAGAAAGAAACGGACAGTTTATAAGTCTTTTTGCCTTTGACTCGATCCAAAGCCGGGTGAAACCTGAGCCCCCCAGATATGAAAGAGACACCACATAGAGATATACTTAATAATTTGAGGGTCAGGTGTGTTCAGGTTCCAAACAGAACCCAGCTATGTTGCTAACTGCAGATGAGCCTAAGACATCCTGCTTCACATGGCACACAGAGAGAGATGAGAATAGTCAGATAGAACAGAGCCTAGAGAGATAGCAGCTGAGTTTTTAAAGAATTGAATTTCATAAGGTTGAGACGACCCAAACCTGAAATTCTATCCAGATCATCCGAGAATAGAATCGAAAGATTAAGACGAGAGGCAAATCTAGATGCAAAAGAGGAGGCGAATTTGAAATGAGTAGAAGAATGCAGGTAGAGCTTTCGGCATATGAGTGAATAGTTGATGTGCAGGTGAGAAAATCATTAATGAAAAGTATAAAGTAGGAGAAAAGACAGAACCTTGAGGAACACCACTGTCTTGACAGAAAAGGAAGAAGACGTCGCCCCATCAACAACTACCGAAATGAAGCAATTAGAGAGAAAGTTAGACAAAGAGCGAACAAAAGTGAAGAAGGAAATCTAATAGAACGGGGTTTATAGCAGTGAAGCATTTCATACCTGGTCAAACCCTTGATATGTCAGGCGCCACCACGCAAGTCTCCCAGTGGTTCCTAAGGGCGGAAAACCATAAATCGTTTAAATAGGAAAGGATATCACCAGTAGACCTCGAACGCCGAAAGCCATACTGGTGATAGGAAATGCGAGAATGAGATTCCAAATGATCTAAGAAATGAGAGTTGAGTATGGATTCAAAGATCTTAGGAAGAATACATAGGAACAATAGGATGATAGTTAGAAGGTTCAAAACCTGCATCCTTCTTCCAAAACCTTCGAATTATGCTAGCTTCAAACACTGAGGAAAGTGCTAGTATTGAGACATAGAATATAGTTAGAACGAGGGGTGTAGCCAGCCTGAAGCACACCCTCAAAACTCGGGAGGGACGCCATCCGCCCCCCGCCCCTAACGTTCATAGATTCAGAGCCTATAATCTGATCAAATGTAATCACAGGCAAAGACATAGGGCACCGGAGAAGATGGAGGAGGAGGAATGCCAGGATCGTCCAGGGTTGAGTAGAGGAA
>JABUQX010076399.1:0-10000 GCA_015478945.1 Trachelipus rathkii
CCTGTTCTCACTGATAAAATCCGTAACAATTTTTCACAAACCTTTAAGTAATATATTCACCTTCCTTAGTGTATCAATTCCAATTTCAATTAAAATACTAATAAAAACACAACTTACAAACAGCCCGGCCTTTAAACTGCACCTAGTAACATCAAACCTTGTTTTCGTTCCTCTTTGGATTCTCCTTCGAATACAAATCTCGGTCGACCCACTTCGCTGCTCCAGATGACTGTTTCCTTCCGTAAACCCGTTACTAGTCTTTCTGGCCAACCCCTCATGGATCTCCTTCAACTTGCACGAGTCGATCCCGCAGATTTCCTATGACATAGCCTGATGTACCGGCAATCAGCTCTAGACTCGTCCCCTAAAAATACAAATAATTTCATGGTTAAAATCAATCTTTCGTTGATTCCATATTTTTAAAATAATATAACTTTAATTCAAGTCTACTTACGCGATTATTTTCTTCGGAGTATTCACAGATACTTTCCTTGCCGGCTATTATCCAATTGATTTAAACGTATATTACTTTGATCTTTTCCGTTATTGGAAATATTTTGAATAGTCGTTACTTTATTACCCGAAATAAAATCCGTCACGCAAGGCGTTGGAAAGACATTGGGAGAAGTTGAAACGCTTTTTCCTGAAGAACTCAACTGCTAGTCTTTACGAGAAATGTGATACTGAAATCTTTTTTTTTAAAACATTTAAGTCTAACGCACTTGAACCTTTGTGTAGTTTTAATAACATTATTAAGTTGCGTCGTTCGTTCAATGACTAACATAACATGACCTATCATTTCCTACAATATATATACTATAAGTAACTAGGTATACATACTGATTATAATAGTATATAATATATAATATATAGATATATTATATACTAATTATATATATATAATAGTATATATATAAGTAATATATATAATATATTTATAAATATATATAATATATATTATATATATATTATATATATAATAATATATATTATATATAATATATATATCATATATATAATATATATATATATATATATAAACATTATTATTATTATATATATATATATTAATATATATATCTTATATATATATTATATATATTCTTATTATATATACATATATATATACTATATATATAATATAATTATAATATATATTAATATATATATTATATATATATATATATATATATATATATATATAATATATATATAATATATAAATATAATAAATATATATATATATATATATATATAATATATATTATATATATATCTATTTTGCAGCAGATGTCATTTTTTTCGCATCGCGCGGATGCGGATGCGGATGTGAATTTTAATATCCGCAGATGCGGATTATAAATAATATATTAATATATAATATATATATATATATATATAATATTAATATATATAATATATATATATATAATATATACTATTAATATATAATATATAATAATATATATATATATATATATATATATAATATATATATAAATATTTCGAGTTTTTTAGCCACATCTTATTAATATATATATGTTATCTCCGACCTTAAATGAAAGAGATTTTAATGATTAATATACTTTTCGCCATCTAATTAATTGAAATTCAAATATTTGGGAAGTTGTACTTGAGAGACTCAATCAATTTTTCTGCCTTTTCTGCTGAGCAGTCTGTTTCTCTTTTATCATATATTAGCCAACAGCATTGCACAACAATATCTCTCCACTTGGAAGCGATTAGTTGGTAGAGACAGCAAGGTAATTTCCTTGCAGTTTTACTTAAGCTTCGGAGTAAACATTTTTGACCATTTTGATTAATTAACACTTTCAACAAAAGCTGATAGGAACGGTAGGCTATTGTTTTGTATCTAGTGTTTTTTATGGTTATTTGCTCGCAGGACTTAGATTGCAGTTTAATTTCGCAATCAATTTGCACTTCTTCCAAGAGCGAGCAATTTCTTTGTTGATTAGATGCGTTGGTAGTATTCAATTATGCGATAGATCACTGACTCGCAGGACTGTCACGAAATCAAAGTATCACACACACAGTGAATCTGTTAGTTAAAGAGAGATTACACTTGTAGATATTTATTGAGATCATGAGTAATAATAGTATTCAAGATTTATTATTATACCCTATTAAAGGATGGCTATAGATGAATAGACTGTTCGGATTGAAAAGATTCTCCCTTCGCGAGAGATTTACACACAATGGAGAAGGGCTCAACTACGCGATTTATGATTAAACTATACTCCCAACCAAGCTGATTGGATCATCAATTTGAATCTAATTTTTTGCACATTCAGAGATATTAGTGATCTATTTCAATAATTTGCACTACATCTTCATAAATGAGAGCAAGAGCCAGAGTCGCAATGTTTTGCTTCACAATCGCCTTAATTGACAAAACTGTCACGAAAATTCCTAATTATTGATCGAAAATCTGTTTCTTTATTGATTTATAACTTTTGTTAGAGACATTAATCAGAGTGTTGGTGCTATACTAGTGAGGAATGTTGATGTTATGAGCCACGTATATGTATAGGAGTATGGACAAATGTAAATATAGACGTTTTTCGATAGGAAGTATTTTTGTATCAGACAGTAGCGCAACGGCAGTGAGCGATAGGTAATGAAGTCATTGAGTATTTGAGAATAAACCAGAAGCGGATTTCGTAGCTCTAGTTAGATCGACGTTTACATATCGTGTATTTAACAGAGACAGTGCAGAATTTTCATAGAGTAGGGAAGATGAGATCAAAAAATGTTCCCTTTAGCTGTCCATGTAGTATTTAGAGTTGTGTTATTTGAGAGTGCGGGAGAGAGGATGACGTTTTACGTTACCCTACGCTTGCACTGCACTACTCTCACTTTGGTAAGGGTGGGCCTCTTTTCTATATACAATCGACATTTCTAAACATAGACATTGAATATTGCAATGGTGTGAAAGTAGTAGTAGTCATATATTTAATACCAACACTATAATAAGAAAGTGTTAACCTTTGTTGATTCCAGAGCTCCGTATACTGTCACGGCTCGTACGAACCAAATATGGGTGCTTTTTTTATCCAACTCACACTAGAAGTGTTATTATCCATGCATAATAAGCTGTGATAAACTAATAGAGCGGATTATTGAATTGTCTTAGATAATAATCATTAAAATTATAGTGAATATCAAAAAAGTACCACGTTATTTTGAATATTCCTTCACTCTCATTTTCAATTATTACATTTTCATTATTTCAGATATTCAATATTTAATAATATATTTATATAATAAAATATCTTATCAAATATCTCGAGAAATTAAACATACACGAATGAGCATAACACAATCCGCAGGGCAAATAAGAGTCGCGGAATGCGGATAGCTCGGATGCACATAGAGGATTTATAATAATGTTATCACGGATGCGTAATGACGAATGTGGATAGTTTACCCCCTATCACTACTACAAGTCCTTAAATCTAATGGAAAATTCCAATTCTGAAAAACAGAGATTGCCTAAAAATCATCCATTATATATAATTAATAATATAAATATATAATTAATATAGTATAATAATAACTTAGATAATTGATATTACTAATTATGATAATAATATATAAATTATAATTATAATAGATATATAAATATTGGTTTACATATAAATAGTTTCATTATAAATTATTAATAAATTTGAATAAGAAAATAATAATTAAATAAATAAGTATATTATTTTAAACTATTAATAATTAATAAAATTAAAATTATATATTAATTCTTTTTAATACTATATATATAAAAAGAAATAATACACATTACATGTAGATATAAAACTGAAACGAAATAACAATTATATACAAAAATAATTAAAATAATATATAAATTATATATATAAAAATATATAATTTAACGTATAATAATAATTAATAATAATCGTATAAAAGATACAGTTAATAAATAATACAAATATAGTAAATTAAATAATAAAATATTATAATTATATTCTATATAAATATAATAAATAATATAATTAATATATAATAATCTATTAATATAATAATAATAATTACATAATAATAATAATAAATACATAATATTAATAATAATATAATAATAATATATATAATAATAATTATAAATAATAATTAATTAATTATTAAAATAATAATAATAAGTATGATAATAATTATGGAGAAATATATTCATACGATACAAAATTTAAAATATAATTAAATTAATTATTAACTGAAGTAATTATAATATAATATATAATAATTAAATATATATTAAAATAATTTTAAATTATATAAAATAATATATAATATTAATTATTATAAATTATATAATAATATAATAATATAATGATAACAGTAATATATTATAACAAATATCAATTAATATATATTAAAATAATAATAATAAATAAATTAATATATATAATACTAAATTATAAATAGTATAATTAAGAAAATTAGGTGAAATAATTAACAAGAATATACATTTAAGGTATGTAATTAACTATAATATATACTATTAACTATATATATATATAATATATAACTAATCTCTTATATATAACTAACTCATCTATATATATATATATTACACTTACACTTATATATATGATAACTTATAACTATAAACTACTTATCTATAATACATAAGTCTATATCACACTAAATATCTATATAATATTATTACTTAAATAATTTATACTACCTACTACTACTTACTATGACTACTAGCTTACTACTACTATATAATAATATTACTTAAATTAAATAATTAATAATTATAATATATAAAATATAAATTAATATAATTATAATATAATATATAATAAATAATAATTATATAATATATATATAATTTATATAATAATATAAAATATATATTAATATTATACATATATATATAACTTATATATAATTAAATATTATAAATTCATAAAAAAATTATCAAACAACATCTATAAAAATATTAAAAAAATAAATTTATATATAAATTATAAATTATAATAAAATTAAAAATAATTAATAAATTAAATAAAGATAAAAAATTATAAGTATAATATAAATATTATTTTGTATTTAATAATTAAATTTAAATGAATAATAATAAACACATTCAAAATAAATAAATTAAAAAATGTGAACAAAAAAATTATATATAGTATATATAAATAATATATTAAGAATAATAATATAATATATTTATAATATTATTATAATAATATTTTAGACGATAGTATATTATATTAATATAGTATATATATAAAAGGAAATAACAATTTTTTTTGTTATTTCTTATAACTTTTTAAAATATTTTAATATATTTTAAAAATATAACACCTATCTAACATTTTACAATATATAATAAATATAATATTATTATATAAATTTAATATTTTATAAATTTAATATATTATTATTATATATTCAATTATTTACGCAATTTTATTATGTTATCGTTATATTATAGGTAAGTAACTAATATGTATTGATATATATCTACATACATAATTAAATAATAGTATAGTAATATATTATATATGAGTGTTATTCCTGAATAAACTAAACTTTGAGTAATGATTGTAAGACCTTAAGGATTGAAGAATTGAATAGAATTATTAATAAAGGTTAATCTAATATTTTTTCCTAATGATAGGATCTTAGTAAAGTTTAATTTATTGAGTTTCTTCAAAACTCTAAGTTATATTCCCTCTCAATATACAATAAAATCCTCTACTATATTCATTCACTTCATCTACTGATTTAGCTATCTATTTTTAATCTTCTCTCAATACTATAACTTAATATTCTATTACTGTATCGGTTACTAGTAACACGCTATAGAGATAATACTCTTATGAAAATTGGGTTAAAAGATAATACGATTAGGGAGTAATTAATTATTATAATATAGTTACACATATACTATATAATCGTACCTTATTCTGTTATTTTATAAATAAATGAGTCAATAAATTAGGTCAGATATTATATATTTGAATTTTTTTTTTTGTTTTTTTTTAAAAATAAATTATATATATATATTTATTATATATAGAGTCTAATATATAATAATTATATATATAATAATTATTTTATATATATTATTAATTATAAGTAATTAATAAATCAATATTATATATATATATAATATATATATATATATATATATATAATATATAATAATATTATATATAAATATATATAGTATACTATTAAAGAGATATATATATCATAGTATATATGGTAAGATCTATAATATAATATATATTATATATATAATATATATATATATATATAGTGAGACATGAATTATAATAATAAATGATTTCTACGAGATAATAAGTATATTGTATAAAAAAATATATATAATAAATTATTTTAAAAATACATGACATAATTTAAGTATTTATAGATGCTGCTGTACCTTGCATTGTATGAATTTTTAATCACAGCAATCCCCGCGATGCGAATGCGAGGAGAGAATTTCACGGATTTTGATTTTAACATGCCGCAGATGCGTTGATGCTGACTGGAGGATAAACGGATGATGGATAATGTTAATATTAATTCTTAATTATTATTTAATTATATTTATATAATTATCATATTATTAATTATTAACACATTAATCTTACATATATTTCTGTGAATAAAAGAATATAATACCGTAAGTTTAATCACTTAAACATAATTTTTGAGTATGTAAATTCAGATACTTATTATTACGAGGGTTTAGGGAAAGAACTTATTTACTAAAATTATTATAGTACAATTAGCACACAAGTGACAGATGATAATAAATGTATAATAAATAAACATATTATTAACATATAACGTCACTTTTTGTCTTATATAATATACAAATATTAAAAAACTATAATACTATAAACAATATATTATATATATATATTTTAAGGTAGTAAGTGAGTGAGTGAGAGCTTATACCCTTTATATATAATATATATATAATCAGTAATATACATACGAAACGTGGGTTCAGTACATAACGGGTGGAGAGACGTTATTATTACCAAATATGCTAATCATATATATATCACGCTCGGAATGTACTCACTGAGATGTTATATATGGATATAACGGAGTACCTAATATATAATGAGTGGTAGCACTTGGTGGACATAAGGGATATGCACGCACCAACACGGTGAGAGGTGAGTTAGTTTTTTAAAATTAATAGACAAATAAGAGACTTAGCTTGCTGACCCATATCTCAAACAACAAGAGGGATTTAATAACGCTGAAGAAAAAGGTACGAAAGGATTTGGGACGGAGACAAAGGAAAAGAATAATCAGGAAAATATCCCGCACAATAGCGGTAAGTCTGGAATTATTTTGAAGTTACGTTTTTTTATTAATAGAGATGTTTCCTTTTTAAAAGAAAAGTTTATAACTGAAATATTTATGTGTTTTAGGGATTAAACTTTGGGACTAAAGGCTGGAAAACTAATTACTGACGAGTGAAACTAATCTATGGAGTCCGATGCTACGAAGATAGTTGATTAAAACGAAAAGATCCCGTCTTAACTCTGGAGTGAATAGAAGTGTATCCAGTTGGAAAAAGTACAATCGCCTCAAAGTTGGAACCAGATAAATTAGAGTTGCGCGTCAAACACAAATTAAGGTTTAAACAGGATTCGATAAACTTGTGAGGTATTTGTGAATGTGTGCTTATAAATTGCGTAAGTTGTACTGCTTCCTTTTACTTATTTTTGACACTATTTAATTTCAAGTAGCTATATTGCTTTAATTCAGAGTGTTGTTATTTATTGCTAAAGTTTGAACATTGCTTTTAAAATAAAGAAAAGAACTTTTTGGAATAAATTAGTAAACGAACACTTTTTAAAGATTTTGGTGATTATTATTTATATATTAAAAGGTCTTGAACATTGCTCGAAAAATAAGAGAAAAGAACCTTTTGAAATAATTTAACATGTGCTTGTTATTTGTAGCTGAACTGCTCACGTGACTTTTGGGTTTACTTGTCCTTTTTGCTTCCTCAGAATTTGCTCCACAGGCTGTGCGTTTAAATATAACATTTGCGAGAATAAGGTGTAGATATTATGAGAAACCATTTATTAAAAATTACTATAACCATTTATTCGTATGTATTGTTATTGTTGAAATATTAATTATGAAAATTATTGTTTATTCTTTCACCCTCCATTTTTGCACTATGTAAATCAGGTATATAACACAGGAAAAGGGACTCATCTCATTTCGTTACAAATGGTGGCATCGTAGTGTGTAGGAGAGAACCCTTTTGAAAAATAAATAGTTGCAATGATGGAGGGAGGTAAAGTGAATCCAAGAAATAAATGGGGACAAATTATGAAATGTGTAGTTTGTAGGGAAGAAACTCATTTTGGGGTAGATTGCCCTTTAAAAGGTAAGTGGGCGAAGAAGAAAGTGGGGGAGGGAAATACTGAAGATACTAAAAATGTGGGGGATGATAATATGACATACCGAGTTGATAAGTTTAAGGACAAAGAAAGTTTAGAGGCAGAAAAGGAAAGATTAAGAATAGCAATACAGTTGCAGCAAGAGAATGATGATAGGGCATACAGAAGGTGGATGCAGAAAATGTATGACAAAAATAAACCACAAGAGAAGGAAAAGTTAGATTAATTATAAGGATGATTGGTAAGTTTATGTTGCTAGTAAATTCGTTTATATTATTCAGAATATTATTTAGTTAATTATTTTGTATATATTTTTTTTTCTTTTTCTCTCGATTGTTATGGTTTGGTTCGTTCTTTTGAGTTTGTGGTCACAAACTTAGGAGAGGAGAAATGTGGAATATTGCACGAACCAACCGTAAGAGGTGAGTTAGTTTTTAAAATTAATTAAGAAATTAGATTGCTTTCGGACTATCTCACAACAGGAAGGATTTAATAACGCTGAAGAAAAAGGTACGAAAGGATTTGGGACGGAGACAAAGGAAAAGAATAATCAGGAAAATATCCCGCACAATAGCGGTAAGTCTGGAATTATTTTGAAGTTACGTTTTTTTATTAATAGAGATGTTTCCTTTTTAAAAGAAAAGTTTATAACTGAAATATTTATGTGTTTTAGGGATTAAACTTTGGGACTAAAGGCTGGAAAACTAATTACTGACGAGTGAAAACTAATCTATGGAGTCCGATGCTATGAAGATAGTTGGTTAAAACGAAAGATCCCGTCTTAACTCTGAAATAAAAATAAAAAGAAATATAAAAATTTAAGTGTATCCAGTTGGAAAAAGTACACTCGCCTCAAAGTTAGAATGAAGATTATTATCAGTTGAGAAAGACAACAACACAAGATTAAGGTTTATAAAACAGGACTTCGATAACTTGAGAGGTATTTGTGAAATGTGTGCTTATAAAAATTGCGTAAGTTGTAGCTAGAGCAAACCCACTTTACTTATTATTGAGACACAATTCAATTTAAGTAGCTATATTGCTTTAATTCAGAGTGTTGTTATTTATTGCTAAAGTTTGAACATTGCTTTTAAAATAAAGAAAAGAACTTTTTGGAATAAATTAGTAAACGAACACTTTTTAAAGATTTTGGTGATTATTATTTATATATTAAAAGGTCTTGAACATTGCTCGAAAAATAAGAGAAAAGAACCTTTTGAAATAATTTAACATGTGCTTGTTATTTGTAGCTGAACTGCTCACGTGACTTTTGGGTTTACTTGTCCTTTTTGCTTCCTCAGAATTTGCTCCACAGGCTGTGCGTTTAAATATAACATTTGCGAGAATAAGGTGTAGATATTATGAGAAACCATTTATTAAAAATTACTATAACCATTTATTCGTATGTATTGTTATTGTTGAAATATTAATTATGAAAATTATTGTTTATTCTTTCACCCTCCATTTTTGCACTATGTAAATCAGGTATATAACACAGGAAAAGGGACTCATCTCATTTCGTTAGCAAAACATATATAATATATAATAAGGTCCTCCTTAATACATATATA